>JASDQU010305866.1:125675-141655 GCA_032191745.1 Picea mariana | reverse complement strand
AGGAGGTGGGGGAATCATCTTGGACCCTTCAGGCAGCATCCATACGGTGTACGCTTGGGGGCTAGGCCATGCTACCAACAATCAAGCGGAGTTTCTCGCGCTGTGGCAAGGTCTTCGCCAGGCATTAAATCTGGGAATCGAATCAATTAGAATATTTGGTGACTCCAAACAGGTCTTGGAAACTCTCATTTTAAAAAAAACGCCTAAGGATTGCTCTTTAGCACAGCTGTACAGGAAATCCGCCATCCTTCTCAGTCAATTCAAGGAATCCCAAATCCACCATGTGCTCAGAAATCTAAATGGTCAAGCGGATGCTCAAGCAAATATCGGATCCTTCCTGAGCAAAGGACGATTAAAGGTAAATGAAGAGACGTCCTCTCATGTCATCCCTTAAACCCTCCGGTTCCCGAGCTCTGATTTTCCACGTGATCCTCATGAAGTACCAGCAGATTCCTATCACCGTAATCATGACGCCGGACGAGTTTGCCTCAGTTCTGAGATCACAATCCGGATCGGGCTGGGCGAACCCTCGGGGAAGAGACATGTTTCTCCTTCTTAAGAGGCAGTCTGCTCATTCAGCCTCCATCTTTTGTTCTCTCGTGTTCCTCTTCGGCCTCCTCCTGCTCCTAATCTCCAGTGCGATGGATAAGGCTTCTGCGTCCAAGCCGAGCCTCTCAGATCAGGAACGAATCGAGCTCCTCAGGTCTGAGCTGGAGAGCATCAAAGCCACTACAGCAAGGCATAAGTGGGAAATGCTGTCAATTGAGCTGCAGGACATTAAAGATGACTTATCGGACGAACTCCAAGCCGGTCTGAAAGATGCTGCAAACTTGCTCGGTGATCTTGGGAAACGGCTCGTTGCGCTGGAGCAAAAGGTGGAAGGGCTCACCTCTGCCCTGGGCAAGATTTCGGACGCCATGGTTGATGCTGCCTCCAAGACAGCCCGTTAACCCTGCAAAGGATGCTCGGATTCAAGGCACAGAATCGTTTGGGGTTTTCAAAGCCTGTTGTTGGTCAAGTTTAGTAGCGATAGCTCCGGCATGTATTGCTTCAGTACTGTATCAAGAATTTTAGATTTTCCAGTAATAGTATTATGAATGTAAGGTGCACTAGTAAGAATATGCACCCAGAGCAATAGCTCAGTTTTGAATCTGTAAGGGTTGGCAGCCCCCTCTGCCTCTTCTATAATAAAAATTCCCATAACCGATTTTGTTAAAAAAAAAATAATATACACTAATACCATTTTATACTTATTATTATTTTTAATATTATATCAAAACATGAAACCAGTTTATAAAACTTATTTTTTCTTTCATTTAAAATTATTGAAATCTCATTCATATTTTGATTAATAATATACACTAATATCATCTTATAATTATTATTATTTCTAATATTATATCAAAACATGAAACCAGTTTATAAAACTTATTTTTTCTTCATTTAAAATTATTGAAATCTCATTCATATTTTGATTAACAATGTGTATGAATATCAAGGTGTGCTTATTATCATTTTTCATAAATTTATTTTTCCTTCATTCAAAGGTTTCATGATTAACAATACTTATGAATACCAAGTTGTGTTTATTACATTTTTAATAAAATTATTTTTCTTTATTTAAAAGTTTCATATTTTGATTATACACTCATACCAGGTTGTGTTTATTATTATTTTTAATAAACTTGTTTTTCCTTCATTCAATTATTGAAATCATATTTATATTTGATTAACAATGTGTACTAATACCAAGTTTTATTTATTATTATTTTCAATATTATATTGAAAGATAAATTTATTTAAAGTTATTGAAATATTTTACTAAGTGATGAGCCAATGAATAGTTTCAAATTTTAGTTTTATTTATAATAAAAAACATATTTTTATATTTGTAAATTTATTTAAAGTTATTGAAATATTTTACTAAGTAATGAGCCAATGAATAGTTTCAAATTTTAGTTTTATTTATAATAAAAAACATATTTTTATATTTGTAAACCCAGTGCATTGATTATTATTTTTAATATTATATTGAAAGATAAATTCATTTAAAGTTATTGAAATCTTTGACTAAGTGATGAGCCGATGAATACTTTCAAATTTTAGTTTTATTTATAATAAAAAATATATTTTTATATTTGTAAACCCAATGCATTGAAAAAGAGAGACTAGTAGAGAAGTATATTTATTCTGTTTGAAAATGAATTTATATTTATGTATTAATCTAAAAAGTTAAATAAACAAAATAAAAAATATATATAATCATTTTTCCATGTTACTATGCAGTATTTTTAAATGATAATTTAATTAAAAAAATAAAATGTTTAATCAATTTTTATATAATAAAATAAATTATATTAAAAATGTGTTACTGCTTATTTTTGCTTTGCTTTAAAAATGTGGCACTACTTGCTCTCTTTTTTTATGTTTTGTTTGTTGGGAGTGAAGAATTTTATAAATTAAATTATATGGAAAAAATTATTTCAAATTAATTTATAGAGTTAATAGAGTTAATATATTTTTTTAATAATGACTATTTAATTATAATAAAACATAATTAATTAAAATTATAATATATTCATTATAAACTTCTCTTTAATTTAGAGGCTAAGACCAATTGAAAATGGTGAAAGTGGAGACAAATATGAATTCTCTGCTAAGACCAATTTAAAATGGTGAAGGTGGAGACAAATATGAAGGTGCCCATATGAGGACCCGGTTGGTGTGTTGTAATGAACATGGTTGGTGTGTTATAATGAACATATATTTAAAGAGTTTTTTCCAATATTGGTGTGCTGTAATGAATATATATTGATTTTTCCAATATTGCAACTTTGTCTAAGTTAAATTTAGTTCATAATAACTATTTCTCAATTTCTTTTTATTACATTATTACAGAAGTCATGGCTAATGGATACCCTCTTAACATTCTTATTTCTATTGATCTTTTATATATTGAAATATAATATGTCATTTTTATTCAAATGTTCATCATCCAAATCTACCTTCTGAAACCATGTTTGGTTTCTATAACTTAACAAAAATTTAAGATGAGGGATAGAACTAATGTAACATCCATATTGTAACTCAAAGCATTTTGGGAGGCCAAATTATTAATTACTTTTTATGCCCAAATTTCAAGTTACAAGAGAGAATTAAAATAATACAAATTTGCATAATATAATAACTTAGGTTCAAATTCTAGTAAGCATGTTTCTTTCATGTGTTTGTTGGATGTGACTTTCAGTGATATTGAATGTTAATGTAGTTTTGGAACAAATTATTATAATGGTTTTGGAAAGGTACTATTAAACTTTATTCTTAATTAAGTGTGTGAGGGTAAATCAAACTTATTTTCACATTTACTATTTGTAAAAAAAAAAAAAACACAAATTCTTATTTTTTAAAAATTATATTTTTTTTCATAACACATACAAAGAATACAGAGTTGTTGGTTAATTATATCCAAAATTAATTCAATGTAATGCAAAGTAGCATTAGCTTACCTTTACCAGAGTGAAGATTGGCCAGAATGCAATTTTGAAATGTGCGGTCATTTTATCCCCAAAGAGTGAGTTAGTTCTGGGAACCAAAATCCAACCTAATAGTTTTTATATGCAGAGTTGCTAGAGTTTTAGATATGGTGGATTTGTAGAGCCAACATGTTAATAAGGTCGGGGTGAATCACTTAGATTTCAATCTATACCACCTTCATAATGGTGTTGGCTAGCTGTTCTATGAAATGGTTTTTTTTGTTGAAATCCGGCCATATAAATTTACACTAATATTTTTTGTTGTTCAAAATCCATTTCTGAATGCAGAAATAGATTCAGTATGCTGAAAAACTCCTAAAAAAAATATTTACTTTTTGTTGATAAAATTAGAAGTAAAGAACTATTAATTCAAATCAACCAAAAAGCCTATTCACATAAAATAAACTTATATTTAAAAAATGACTTTCTAATAAATCAAATTAATACATAATAAGTCTAACCATTTCATTGATAAAATTTAAGAATGTATACATATCTTACTCTTCTAAATTTGAACTTATGAAATTTTAAGAAGAAACATATATTTTTAACCATATCCATAGCCCCCTGCCCCTCCCCTAACACCCTTAGTCTTAAAATTTTTTGCATCGCTCAGGGTATAGACTTGACTCGATATGCATTCAGAGTGAATCGATCTGCACCCTTAGTCTTAAAAGTTTTTGCATCGCTCAGGGTATAGACTTGACTCGATATGCATTCAGAGTGAATCGATCTGCAGCTCAACTCAAGCGGTAGATAGAGAGTGTCGGGGCTGTGGGTGGTGCCAACACTGTAAAGGAGGGTCCGTGGATAGTGGAGGGCATGAGGTGGGCAGAGGGGAGGAGGAGGAGTGCGTTTTTTTTATGTTTCTTTTAAATAATATTTTATAATTTCATTTGTTTTTACGTTTTTGAAATTTTTATTTTTATTTTTAATTTATTATTGATATTTTATGTAAATAGTTAATTACAACAAATTTTATAATATTTTATAATTGTTTAATATGTAATTTTTTATTTTTAAATATTTTTTGATTGTTTAATATGTAATTTTTTTATTTTTTTATCATAGTTGCATGGGAATAGTTCTTGGTATTTTCAACATCGTGTTTTCAAGTTTTTTTGGAAACTTGAGAGTTTTTTGAAAGCTTCAACATCAAAAAAATGAAAGCTTGGGAATGAGTGTTCTAAAAGAAGAGCTTTAAATTATAATTATATTAAATTAAAATGTAAATATATTTATTTCTTTATTACAAATACATAATTTTTTACAAATATTTTCATTATATTTATTCAAAATATCACTATAAAGCTAAGACTAAACTATAGGTAACTATTATTTCAAAAATTAGTAAAGTAAAAAAATTTAATAATACTCACTTTATAGTTGTAGATATGAAAAACTTTTAATGTATTTATGTTTTCCTTCAAGCCCAAACTAAACATGAAAGTCTAATAAATCAATACCCTATCCACCACAAGCATTTGTAGTTGACATCAACCAACCATATCATTGACTTTTATTGTATTTTCATATTAGAAGAGTAGTACTATTTTGTTTTTTTCAATAAAAAAAGAATAATGCTTCAAATTTACAAAGATGTTTAAAGTTTATATACGTGAAGTTTAATTTTAAAAAGATGTTAAAATTGTATATATGTATTTTCAATTTTATTTCTCATTTTCTAATGGAATATTTATGGATATTAAAGTTTCATTATTGTGTTAAATATATTCATATAATTATTAACACAATTAAATTAGTAATTTTAATATTGTAGTTGTTGCAATAAGAGAAACATTGCCCTCGATTCAACTTCAATTTTATTGAAATAAGATTTAAAATGTATCAATATCTCTATACATTGTAATCTAAAATATTTTTTATATTTTTTTAATATATATTATTGCCGCTCCCAAATTCAAGTTTCCTGTAAATTTGAGGGAAACTCCTACTAGTTCCGGACACTCTATCCACATTCACAATGTTCCCACGTTTAGGAAACTAGTGCAACATAGCTTTTTATTGTAAATTACAGATTTAATATTATTAGTTTTAATATAAAAATCATTGAAATAAGTTAAAAGTGAAATGAAAGAGATAAGGAATAACACATCATCTACATAATGAACATTAGATGTACTATGAGAAAATCCAATATAATGAAAACTCAATTAGAAGATGAGGCCTATACTCCTTTGCATGTTTCAATATCTTACTTTCAATGGTGTACTTTTTTTTTATGGAAAATCTTCTTGAAAGTCAACATTACTTTTTTATGGAAAATCTTCTTGAAAGTCAACATTACTTTTTTATGGAAAATCTTCTTGAAAGTCAATATATCACTAGCTCTACATGTGTGAGTTTTGAAAGCCACATGTGTGAGTAATGAAAGATAATGTAGGAGGCATAATTTTTGGATAAAGCTTTCATTGAGATGATTTTCATGCTGCTGGAAAGCTCTGAAAATGTAGAACAATGTGAAGATGTTGGGAGCCAACCTCACAAAGTTTTGATGCCAAAAACGACCATTTAGAGCCTCCTCTCCAATGTTTTGGACCCAAATTTTATAATTTCATTTGTTTTTATGTTTTTGGATTTTATTTTTTTAATTTTATGGTTTTTTTGTTTCTTTTAAATAAAATTTTATAATTTCATTTGTTTTTATGTTTTTTTTTTTAATTTATTATTGATATTTTATTGAAATAGTTAATCACAACAAATTTTATAATATTTTATAATTGTTTAATATGTAATTTTTTATTTTTAAATATTTATAATTGTTTAATATGTAGTTTTTTACTTTTATTGTAAATTACAGATTTAATATTATTAGTTTTAATATAAAAATCATTGAAATAAGTTGAAAGTGAAATGAAAGAGATAAGGAATAACACATCATCTACATAATCTACATAATGAACATAAAATATACTATAAGAAAATCCAATACAATGAAAACTCAATTAGAAGATGAGGCCTATATTCTCTTTTGCATGTTTCAATATTTCATTTTTAATGATGTACTTTTTTATGGAAAATTACTCAACACACTAAGAATGGAGCCCTTGTAGTATTTAACATAGCTTGATATGGTTTAGGATTAGGGTTAAAGTTTTTGTATGTCTCAACCCCCAAATTAATGTTAGGGTTTTGGACCCTGTGGAATCTTCTTGAAAGTCAACATATCACTAGCTCTACATGTGTGAGTTTTGAAAGCCACATGTGTGAGTAATGAAAGATAATGTGGGAGGCATAATTTTTGGATAAAGCTTTCATTAAGAAGTTTTTCATGCTATTGGAAAGCTCTCAAAATATAGAACAATGTGAAGATGTTGGGAGTTAACCTCACAAAGTTTTGAGGCCAGAAACAACCATTTAGAACCTCATCTCCAAGGTTTTGGACCCTAATTCTCTAAAATTGACCTTTGACCTTATCCCTAAAATAGGCCCTAAACGTCAATAGCTGCAAATTTTTCACAAGTACCAAAATAGATGACAAATTCTACGATGATCCATTACAAATAATTTACAATAATAGATTTTGTTTTATAACTATAATAAAAAGAAAAATAATACCAACATTTAATTTAATTTAAAAAATGATAACAAACTTAATAAAATTGAATAACTTCCTTTTTTTAATAAATAAAAAGTGTAATTAAAAAATATTAATTATTTTTAAATAAATAAATTTCGTAAACTTAGTTTTTTAAAGTTTAATAACAAGTCCGTTAGTTGAATACTTTGTTTTGTATTAAACTTATATTTAAAAAAACAAAGTTTATTAAAATTTTCACTACTATCATTTTTCTTCGAAGATAAAATTCTTATGTTAATTGTATTTACCGTTTCAACCTTGAACAAGGTATTTTATAAATAAAATAAATTACATTAAATTATTTTTAAGAATATCATTTTTATGTAATGACGATGAAGAAGATTACGGTTCACTAAGATCATTTTTATCATTCAAATTTATAAAGTAAAATTAATTACTTTAATTTATTTATTTGTTTTTTATGATATGGAAATGAAATTTTCAATAATTTTTATGGAGCTACAAGGTAATGAAATTGGTGTTATTACAATGCTAAGAAAATTAGATCAAATGTTTATGTAGCTTGGGCATATACAAATAAAATCATTTTCATCCTCTACTTTATTCATTTCACAATTTTTTTAGTACGTTTTTTACTCACATGTCTAAAAGATGTCATGTATCATGATAGCAATTTCTATCTATGCACCTCATTTATGCTTAGAGGGAGACATTGTTTCATTAGAAGAATTTCAAAAAAAGATGGATTAGACTAACACATTATGCTAAATAGGACCATCACATAAATTGTCTAGATAATTAACAAAATTGTGATTCACTATTATATCATGAGTCCTACAAAGCAATAAGAGTTTCTTAGCAATGCAATCATTGACTTGATTAAAATAAGGTTTGAAATCAAGTCTAGATTAGCTAAGATTAAACCCAATTTGGGAAGTGTTGTTTTTACAAAAGAGAAACATTTTTTCAACTTAATAATTTTTCTCCATGGTTCCTTATCTCTTGCACATACTATTTTGTAAAGTCATTGATGTAAGGCCCAGGGCACCAAGCCCGGGGGCACGCACTTCCACCACAAACTGAAACGAAGGAAATTGGCCAGGAAGGATGCTCAGTGCATTTGAAGAAACAAAGTATTCATATATGGGGAGAGTTGGGGTTCTTTGAGCATGGAACGCGCCAAGGGGCAACTCCACTAAAGATGCCTTGTGACACAACTCAAACAACAGATGGTTTGACGAAGGGTTGAGGGAAAGACTTGGGCGCTCCAGTAAACAAACAAAACGACTAAGGCATGGGGGGTGCACTTAAGCAAGTCAACTCGACTCACCTAAGAGGTGCACACAACCAAGACAATGAGTCAATTAGATGGATGGGGGTGTTGACCAAACGACATAACGAGGCGTTTGGTGGGTCAGCTAGGCAAGCTACCCAAACATGCCCACATGAGGAGTCGACCCAACCTTGCAAAGATGTGCCACTTGGTGAACCAATGGGTCGACTCACCCATCGACAAAGAGACGTGATAGATGGCTAGTATTGGTGCCTATAAAGGTACAATGATGTACAACCAAGATGTCAACTTGGAAGACAAGGAGAGCAAGAAGAGCTTTGTGATTATGAGGCAGACTTAGATGAAGAGGGGTGAGCTCCCTCAAGGGCCAAGTTGCTCCACATGGGAGGACTTGTGCTGCCTTGAGGTGGATTCAGTGGACATAGTTGGGTGAGCTTGTCTTGGGCCGATTTTCGGGAAGTATGGAAACATAGGTTTGTTGGAGGCATGTGTGAGATAGAATGGAAATATGTGAAGTTTGCCAAAACAAAGAGACAATAAGTCTATGGTTTAAGGCACATCTGAGGTGCACCATAGGAAGATGTGGAGATGGTTGTGACAGAGAGTCTTGGTGATGGATTTATGTATGAGTATATTGGTGAGGTGAGGCGAGTCATTCGACTCTGCCAAGTTGTAAATCCATCCGGTAGTGCTCATGTTGTAACTATTTCTAAATAACAAAGACTTAGATGGGTGTTAGGCACAATTTGTGCTACCCGCACTATATCAATGTTTCTCTTGTCCATTTATTTGTTGTTCTCTTGGCTTCTCATGTTCATGGATGTATGCTTGAATATGACTAAGTGTTAAAGTTGTAACAATTTTCTAAGTATTCAAGAGTTGCAATAGAGTAGGAGTGTGACTCACCGGTATCCTAGAATGAAGTATGGGTATGCTCTAGGTGAAGAGGTATAGTTTAGACGAAGTATCTTTGGTGTTGCCAAGTAGCCTAGTGAGAAATGTCATGGTTTTGCATGCCCTCAAGAGGTGCACGATTGCAAGGCACATTGTGGGAACATGACAATTGACTTAAAAGTTGGAAATTTTAGGAAGATGAACTATCATGGAAGTTGAAGAGTATTGGGAGTAGATGCAAGGCCCATGGCCATTTCATTTTTGTTAAAGGAACTTCCTTGGAAAGTGATGCAGGAGCATCACCAACATCAAACGAGCCAACGCGGAGATGATGGACAGCTGGACAAGCGCCAACACAAATTTTGAAATTTCATTAAAGTTGATGCGCAATCTTAAATGTGATAATTAAATGAAGCGCACTTGTATAATGTGAACGAACCTTGAGCGATTGCTCTCGTCCTTAGTAGATAGAAGGCATTTATAGGAGTTAATGTAAGTAGGTAGAATTGAATATTAGATTAGATAGTTTTAGAAGGAAAGAGGGAAACGGGATATAGACACCCTCATTGTGTATTGTAACATTATTGGAGCATAAACAGAGAGAAGAGAGCATGGGGAGAGAAGCAGAGAGCTGTGTAGCATACTCCATGAACAAAAGTTCTGAATTTATATAAGAAAAGCTATGATTCAGACTCATGGTGTTCACATATTCTCTGTGTATGCATCTTTGAATCTCATGTTCATGAATGGTTTATTATTTCTATCATGCAGTTTCTTTTATGCTATGTATGAATGATTTCTTGTTGAATGTTTGAAATCTAAGAGAGGAAGAGTAAGGAGAATGAGTTTCAATTGTTTCTCTATCTGAACGCGAGTTCCTGCAAGGAGTGCAGTTGAAAGTGTTCGCAAGGAGTGCGTTGACGAAGAGTTCAGATAGGGATAGCTTTTGTTCTCATTCACTCAAAAAGTGCAGTTGGGCACATGAGCCGTGCAAGGAGTGCGCAGGCCGAGTAAAATTCTCAGGGTTGCGGACCTGAGGGAAGCATTGAGAGACCGTTGCTGCAGAGCGTGCGCAAGGTCGAAGAGCGTTTAACACCTGAAAGAGTTTGGAGGTTGCTGCAAGGAGTGCGGGCAAGGATCCTCTTTGAGGCTCGAAGTTGTGAGAAGCTTAGGAGGAGTAAAGCCTTTGAAAACATTGAGGGGCATCGGAAGTTTGTAGTGCAAGCGGATAAGTCCAGGGAAGAGCCTTTGGTTCACTTCATAGAAATCATCAAGAAGAAAGAAACAAACGGTCAGAATCTTGCGAAGAGGATTAGTGAAATCCCACTAGCCGTCAGATCTGCCAGAGAAGCGAGGAGGTTACGATTGTGTCCGGAGTTCAAGCTCAGGATATTGTGGACCACCGGATCTTCACATAGATACCCATCAACCGTTGGATTGACCAGGAGTTGCACAAAGTTTAAGCTTCGTGAACGGGAGGAGGAAAGTTCCGACCTGAGGCGTGGCCATCGGAATTTCGGCATTTGCAAAATCGGAAGTTCTGTGGGAAAGAGATCGAGAAAAACCATGCTGGAAAACCTGTAAATGATCGGAGCCATCCATTAGTTGGGACACGTGGGCGAGATCAGAAGCCCATCGGCATTTCGATCATTGGGACTCACATGAGTGAGTATTTAGGCTTTGTAATTGGCGAACCCCAGGAATCAATCTGAACCGTCCATCCACTTGGGACGCATGTCGCAAATACAAAGAAAGTCAGGGATCGACATTTCGTGAGTCCTGGAGACAAGGAGAACTTGCAATTTGGAGTCGCGAAGTCCAATTTTCCGAAAAAAAGGAGAGCTCCGTGGGGGACCCAGCTGACGTCATCTCGTCATAACGAGGCATCGGGAATTTCCTAGGTGAAAACCCCAAAGCGGCGAGGACCGTCCATCCTTGAGGACACATGGCCGAGATCGAAGCTTTCGGGAAATTTCCCAAAAGAAAAAGTCATCCATCGGAAAAATTGAGAGTCGGGAAATCGAGGATTTCGAGGACAAGAGGTTTAGTACATTTCGACATTCGAAACCTCGAATCCTGATAAGAGATATGACTGCATGACTAGGGCATAGCCAGGAGGGAATAAAGCAAAAAGGGAGTGCATCGGGATATAGGAGATCGGGAATTCGAGGAAGCAAGTGTTGGTGACATCGGGGATTGGAAAACTCCGAAACCCGATTGTGAATTTCTGTTGCAAACAGAAAGGGGATCGGGCCTAAAGGTTGTAAGGTGCCAAAGAAGACATGTGGGTCAAATTTAAATAAATATTCCAAGGGAGAATCAAAGGAGCCACTCCGGCTCGAGGGTGAACTTTGAACGATCCTTAAAGACCAGAAGGTCAGCACAGAGGCCTTTTGCCGAGGCAAGGGGTGAGGCTGCGTCAGAAAGAAAGAGAGGTTATTATTTTTAAGCAAGTTATCTTGTAAAAAGAAAGATGTCATTGTTAACCATTGATATCAATAAAGCATGCATAGGCATTCATGACGTGATTGATCACCTAGTCTATTTTGATCAACTAGGTAATGGCACGATTAACCGTCTAGCCTATTTTTACAATGTAAAGTTATCCAAAGCAGATAAGAACTATATAACCACATAGCATAAATCCCTACTATGGTTTATGCATTTATAAGTTCTAGCATTCTTGCTTGAACATGGCCTTCATATTTTTCACAAGACACTCTATGCTGAAATATTTAGTGAATAAGTTAGTATTAGACAAAGGATATGCCTATGGTAGCTTTTATTCTAGGATTTTTTTTAGATGGCTGTCAAGCTAGACAAAGAGAATGTGGGACCCCATCACTTGTTTAGGATTTGGACTAGGGAAAAAATGTGTATTTCATAATGCAAATCTTTTGCACTTTGAAGAAGTCATATACTATTTCACATAAATTACTAAGATCTTAGCTCAAGATCTATGATGGAGAAACATGGTAAAAACTAATGCATACAATTGGTTTCCCATTTTGTGAATTACCAATTGATTGTAGGACACCCATATAGGCTTCCCATTGATGTTATTTTATGTTGGTATGTCCTAGATCATGAATGGTATACCATATTATGGGAGGTGCACGAGGGAAATAGTAGAGGTAATTATGGCGAAAAGAAAACTATTAGGGAGGTGCTCAAACATGGACTTTGGTGGATGGAGCTTTTTACAGGTGCCAACGAATATGAATAGAACTGTGACATATGTCAATTGGTTGGTTGACCTTATACTCTTGATGCTATATCATTTCAACTAATTGTGGCCATGGAGGCATTTGATCAATGGACCATTGACTTCATTGGCTTGATCAACCCTCCTATGTGTGACTTAGGGGATTATTACATCATCATCATGATAAATTATTTGAATCAATGGTAAGAGGCTAAACTAACAAGGGGACTGCATTGCAGAGACTATTGAGAAGTTTATTTATTAGAATATTGTCGCTAGGTTTGGCTATCCATAGATCCTAACAAGTAACTAAAGAAAACATCTCATTGAGGATCTCATGTCTATGTTGGTATGAGAATTCATGGTCCATCCTGATAAGGCTATTGTTACCAACCATAGGGAAATGGTACCATGGGGGCATTCACTAAGATTTTGGAGTGTAGATTGATAAATATCTATGCTACTAATGGGGATAACTAGGATGGGAAGATCATGATGGATTTGTTTCCATACCGCATGACATATAATATGCTCACAAAGCATGTTTCATTCAAGTTGGTGCATGAAAAGCAGTTATAACTTTGCGATATCTAGTCCCTGGCATATGTGCTTCCATTACCACATAGATGTTGGATGTTGCAACACTATAAGAAAGATTGCAAGGAAAATTAAAAGAAATGAAAGATCATATCTATGTATAGAGTTCTAGGTGAATATTTTGGTTTGATAAAATCATACCTATAGATAATGTAGGATAATACTATAAAAAAATGCAATTTACAATTAATCCTTCTAAAATTTGGTGAATATTATCAATATAAGAATATTTTATATAAAAAAATATGAAAAATTTAAACAAAAAATCACCCTTTGGCTCATTTTTTTTTTGAGAAAAATGCCAAAAAAAATCCAATTGGTGAAAATTCACCACTAAAAAACACTCTAACGATTAGACACTCTACTTTAGCTGGAATAGTATAAGTTCTTATCATGTTATCACCAATGGGTAAAACAATATAGATAGAAGGCACAGAGTGACCAGAACATCAATTCTAAGAACCCCGTGCAGAGAGATTTTGTATTATTATATGTAACCAAATTTTAGAAAACACCTAGGAAAATTATAGATGCATTGGCTTGGGTCATTCCACAATATGAATATCATTGAGGATGGAATATTTGGGTGAGCCCAGCTAAATGGCAGGCTAATGAAGTGATAGAAGAATGGCCTTTGGTTAAAAACCTTCTATCCCCTTGACCCTAGATGAACCACCATTCTTTTTTTGGTGGTGGGGATTTACTATACCATAATATACAATTCAATTTCAACAATTTAATTCTACTAATTCAATTTCAACAATTTAATTCTAGTAATTCAATTTCAACAATTTCTTTTGTTTGTTTGTTTGTGTCTCTTTTAGGTCTAGGAATAAAGCAACATAGGGATAAATATCCAATGGGCGTCTGAAACACCATCCTTTTGATACCTTTATTTTTCCATTTTGTACCACTTTTTCCCATCTTTCCAACCTGATTTTGAGTACAATGATGTGTTTTTTCTTAGGTACGTTTCCCCATAACTAATGACATTTCAAGTGGTTTTTCTAGTGTAATCAAAATAAAGTTAACCGTTTATGCTCACTAATGAAAGCATGCTAATATATTGTTCTAAGAAGAATGTCATAGGTATTGAAAAAAGGTTGTTGCAACACTAGAACATTACTACAACACCCCTTAGGCAATTGCTACGATACCACCAACTTCCGGGATGTTGTGTTGAAAGATTGGTTTTCATTGATGTCAACCCTTAAAGAAGACCGGTAGCCCCAAAGGTATTGTTATGGAACCCGAAGTTGCGTGAGGAAAAAGGTCATGAAAGACAATGTAAATTTAGGAAACACACTCATGGATGGATATTCCTCGTCATGCTATTTCTGGTGATAGGTAGCACACCACGTGGTTCCTCACAGTTGAGGAGTTATGGCCTTGTGAATTTGGAAGACCCGAAGAATGGTTATGAAGACCCTAAACAATTACAAGTCTTAGTCAAAGGGTAAAGTGGTTCTAACAAGAAATCCCTAAATTAAGGAAATAAGTTATATTGAAAAAGTATAAATACACCACAAGAAGTCCTTCACAAGCACACATACACAAGCTCAATGATTATCTATCTTTCAAGTTTTTTGGAAAATATTTTCATGGTATATCTGAGGTAGCAAAATTTGAAGAAGTGAAGTCTAAGGTAGTAAAGAGAAGTCGAAGAGAAGACTGACTTTCTGAGGTCATCCATGAGTTGCAGTGAAGGAAGGCACAAACATCCGTGAGTTATAGTGAAGAAGGGCATGAACATTTGCAAGTCTCAGTGAATAAAGTTGAAGACATCCATGAGTTGCAGTGAGGAGAGGTCATGGATATGAGGAAAATATTTGAAGAAGGATTCTTGGTTAAGTTGCAACAAGATTTGATGGTACATCAGGGTTGTTACAGGGTCTGAGATGGTATGCTTTAGGTTCTCATGAGTAAAGGTACGTCTTTTATGTATTTGTTTGAGGCTTGTATCTTGGATAGTATGGATAAGGCATGTCCTAGAGGCCCTTGTTGGTACATGGTACCATATGGTTGAGGTTAATGTCTTGGTAATATTGAAACATGCTTGAGACATATCCTTTATACTTGGTATATGGATGCTAAGGTTCATTTTTAGAGGCACATCTTTGTGATATTGACATATACTTGAGGCTTATATTATGGTACATAATATGATACATGTTTGAGATACATTTTGGTACATGGTTTGGATTCTTGATGTTGGACATATGCTTGATATGATCTATGTGTATAGATCTGGTTGATATATTAGTGACAAGGACAGTGACATGTTACATGTTGATGCATGTGACAATAGATATGTTGGTACACATTTGATGCATAATTGATGATCAACTACAGGTTGATGAGACAGTGATGGTTATAGGTTGATGATCAGTTACAGTTTGATGTGACAGGTTGATAGTGACAGGTTTGTTACAGGTTGGATATTGTGACAGTGACAGGTTGGATACGATGATAGGTTGATTAAATCAATGGAAGTGATTTTGTAGTGACAATTGGTCTACACTTATATTCCAGGGTAGAAGGATGGGGAAAGGAAAGGGGGTTTTATCCTCCTTCCGGTTGGTGTTGGAGAACATAGGGAGTTAGATCTTTCTTCAGGTTGGAGCCTGAGAATCAGGGGGTTGTAGCCTCCTTCTGGTTGGAGCCAGAGAATTCAAGGAGTTGGAGCTTCCTTCAGGTTAGAGCTTGTAAATAGGGGGTTGGAGCCTCCTTCTAGTTGCAGTTGGAGAATTGGGAAGTTGGTGCTTCTAATGAATGTATTTATTCGATATAAATAAGAAAAACATTATGTGGTTTTCTCCTATTTGGGTTTCCACATAAATTTTGGTGTACTGTGTATATGATGTGTTATTGTTGATGTGATGTTGTTTATACTAC
>JASDQU010305866.1:71637-84996 GCA_032191745.1 Picea mariana | reverse complement strand
TGTTGGATATAAGGTGCTTAGATCGAGGCTGGAGTGGCTGCAGTGTCCTTTTGTTCACCTTTTGAACAGATTGTGAAGAAGATGAATTTTGTAGTATGAGATACTGCCTTGTGGAACTATTTAGGTGGGACAATAGTCGGAACTACCTATGGTATCTTGTAGAGATGACCCCCCAAAGTAACAATGACACTACGGGGTTGAGACTCATAAATAGCATGGCGCTTCTACATATATGGTTGCCCCAACAAAACATCACAGACATCCATTGGGGTAAAATAACATAATACCTCATCCTTGAAGGTATGGATGTCATATGAAAATCGACACTACTGGCTGATACATAGGTCTCGTCCCCAGCGAAGCCACCGGATGTTGTATGGCTATAGGTGTGGTGTTGTCGACAATCCCAACTGTTTGATGACCTATGCTAAGATGAGGTTCTTCTGGCTTCTACTATAAACAATGAAAAGCAATGGGGTCCCCTTCACCCACATCTACGAATGGAAGAGGCATTCCCCTTCTTTAGGATTTGTTGGTTCTTATGGTTGAATCGTTGTGGTCATGATAGTAGCAATGGGATCTGCATCGATGATCTTTCTTCTGCCAGTATTTTTTGCATCAGATTCTAATTCAGGGTTTGTCTCCTTGTCTTTGATCTCATCCACCAATGATTGTTTTGAGAAACATTAATCGGTGTTGTGCCAGGGGATTTTGTGGAAATTGCACCACTTTCCAGTGTCCTTCTTCGTCTTTCTATGACCCTTCTTTTCCTGTGGATTAGATTGGTTTTCAGGAGGTTTTTTTTAGGGTTGTCTTTATCATGCTTTGGTTGTTATGGATTTGCAGACTCGAACTCCCGTTTTTTCTGGTGCCTAAATTTATTCTTGATTTTGACAACAGATCAATAGGAAACTCCCAGTGATGAGATGTCCAAAAAATCCATTTTAGTTTGGATGTACCTGTGTAGAGCCCCATGGTATTTCAGAACCAAATTCTGCTCAAAATATTTGATACCCAACTTGGTGTGCAAGGTATGGAAGTTATTGGTAAAATATGATAGTGCTTGGCCCCTCTCTTGATGTAGCATGGTCCATCTCATGTACTGGTCGTCATAGTTACAAACAGAGTAATATTTTTCCTTGACTGCATCTACAAAAGAATGCCAAGTGGGCTCGACCCCATATATTCCAAACTCCTCTGTGGAACTTTTCTCTGAGTAATTTTTCCACTAATTTTTGACATGGGGGAGAGCCTTAAGGAGTACAGAGGTTATCTTTTCCCTTTCGAAAAAATTGTGAACAGAGAAATAACCTTCTAGCTGATTTAACCATTTTTCTAGGGCATCCACATCTATTTGTCCTTCAAATACGGGAATATAAAAATTAACTTGTACCTTGAAAGGAGAGGTGCCTCCAAATTGTTTTCTTGATGAAGACGTGTTGGTTGTTATCAATAGGCGTTGAAGGATGTGGGAAAATTTTTCCATCAATTCGTCCCTCTGTCACGTGAGAGATTGATCAAAAAATAGATTAATAGAATTGTCTTCTTTGTCGTTTTTATTTTCTTCCTCCATGGAGGGTTTCTTGGGCATGCGAGAGTAATTTTCCTCAAGAGAGACAAGATCGAGATCCAAATTTCTATACTCAGACCTCGTCGGGGACATGAACTGAAAAAACGATCAAGAGTAGCTTGCTCTGATACCACTGATCTGGATTATTTTTGGCAGGAGATGAGAGTAGAGATATAATAAATAAATGTGTAGAGATATATCATATATCCAATAATATAACAAATATTTATCAGATATATAACCATAAACACAAAGATACAGTAATACACAATTTCTATCAATGAGCGAAATGTACAAAACTATAGAAATACAGAGTGAGACTCGCCAGAATGGTGGCATGTTATCTCTGAGAAGAGATGTGACGACTACTCACATTTGCAAGAAGATGGATTACAATGAGGCTCTAAAGGCCTTTTTAACATAAATAAAATCCGAAACCCTAACCCCTGGAGATGAAAATCCAACAGTTTTGTGGACCTTGTTTTGGGTAGTTTGGTGTATCAACTTCCCAAGGGCTTAACTTTGGTATAAAATCTCTGTTTGGGGTGCACGATAGCTCATTGGAAATTTATCAACAAGGATATTCATTTTGGGGCCTCAATCAGAGCCTTTGGCTATCATTGAGGTGTTGGATTGTGAAAAAATGTTTTTTAGGCCCTCAAAATGGCCTTGAAAGTTTAGGAACTAAAAAAATGTTAAAAATAGTAAGTTGTCAGAAAATTGTTTTGAGCCAGTTGGAATAGGTGGGTGGCCACCAATATCCACCTAAATCAAAAGGAAAATGAAAGTTGGCTCTAACACAGAAGAATGGGACACATGAACTTTGACAATATTGTCAAAATCAATAGAAAGGAAACAATAAGAGAAATGTCTAAGATTTCAAAGCCAACAAATACTCTATGTAAGCATTGTCTACAGGGAAAACAAAACAAGACCAAGTTAAAATCAAAAGAGAACTCCACGAAAAAACCATTGGATATTGTACAAACTGACCTATGTTGACCAACAAGAACAAAGAGATTAGATGGATAACATAACTTTATGCTACTGGTTGATGAATACACACGAATAGTTGTAGTTTTCTTTCTCAAGAAGAAGTCGAAGGCATTCAAACACTTCAATATATACAAAGAGACGGTTGAAATTGAGACATATTTGAAAATAAATTTCTTAATATCATACAATGGAGGAGAATTTACATCAAAGGAATTCAAGGATTTTCGTGGCGAACATGGATTAAAAAGACATTTCTCAACATCTAGGACACCTCAACAAAATGGATTTGTTGAAAGGAATAATAGAAAAGTATAGGAAATGGCCAGAACCATGTTGAAATATTCCAAGTTGGCTGACATATTTTGGGCACAAGCAGTACATACAAAAGTTCATATCCCAAATAGAGGAATGCTAAAAAATAACATTGATAAGACTCCCTACGAGTTATGGAAAGGAAGATCGACAAATGTGAATTAACTCAGAGTGTTTGGAAGAAAATTCTATATCAAAAGAGAAGATGACATGCTTGGAAAATTTGACTCCCGAGTTGATAAGGGCATACTGGTTGGGTACTCAATAAAAAAACAAAGCATATAAATGCTTCAATCTAAGACTCAATAGAATATCAGAAAGAATCAATGTAAAAATTGAAAAAACAAATGGACGAAAGATTAAAGAAGGAAGCAAAGATCTAGAAGAGAAAAATGACGAAGAATATTTGAAGGAAGAAGAAGTAGAGGATGAAACAGAAGAAGACGAAGAGCAGTCAGAAGAAGAGAAAGAGGAAGATGAGAAACAAGATCTTCAGGTACCACCAAATACACCTAGCCGATGAGTGCAACAAAATTATCCACCAAAACATATTATTGGAAATAAAGATGGAGGAGTTGAAACCCAAAGAAGAATACATTCACCAGAACAAAGGCACCTAACACTGTTATCTACAATTGAACAAAGCAGTTTTGAGGAAGCCAATAATGATGAACATTGGATCAAAGCTATGGAAGATGAACTGGATTAGATAGAGAAGAATGATACATCATGGGAATTGGTCCCAAGGATGAAGGACAAGAATGTTATTGGTGCAAAGTGGGTATTACGAAATGAACTGAACAAAGAATGGCAGGTAACCATAAACAAACCAAGATTAGTATGCAAAGGATATACTCAAGTTGAAGGTATATATTTTGAAGAAACCTTTGCTCCAGTTTCCAGGATGGAAGTAATCATATTAATATTATCCTATGCATGTTCCAAAAGAATCAATGTGTATCATATGGATGTAAAATCAACCTTCCAAAATGGTGAGTTAGAAGAACAAGTCTACATCGAACAACTAGAAGTGTTTTTACTATCAGAAAAGGAAGGTCATGTTTGCATGCTAAATAAATCAATGTATGGACTCAAAAAGGCTCCCAGAGCATGGTATTCAAGGTTGGAAAGGTATCTACAACAACAAGGATTCAGAAAGGGAAATGCAGACAACAATCTCTACATAAAATTCGATGGATACAATATATTAATAATTGAAGTTTATTTATATGGTATTATCTTTAGAAGAGATGATGACAAAATGAGTTGGAAGTTTTCTAAAGACATGCAGAATGAGTTCGAAATATCTTTTCTTAGTGAGTTGACTTTCTTTTTGGGATTACAGATATGTCAACGTGATAAAGGTATTTTCATCTCCCAGACCAATTATATCATAGAAATTCTAAAGAATTTTTGATCTAGATGGATATCGGTGGCCTCCCACCTATTCCAACCGGTTCATTTTGGTAGTTTTCCAGTTTGGCAGTTTTTTCCTAGTTTTTGGGTCCCTGACTTCTGGGGTCGTTTTGAGGCCCTAAACAATGTTTTTAGGGCTCGCCACAGTCAAAATATTAATAAAGATAGATTCTGACGGCAACATGTTTATTCCTTGGATAGACCTTTCCAATGGGCTATCGGGCGCCTAAAACGTAGATCGTATGCAAAAGTTACGACCCCGAGAAGTTGATGTACTAGCTTACCCCAACGGGGCCCACATGACTTTTGGTGCTTCATATCCTAGGGTTAGGTTTTTGGATGTCTAGGGTTTTGACATTCATGTTTATGGTAAAAATGCCTTTAGAGCCTCATTATAATCATCTTCTTGCGAATGAGTGTAGTTGTCACATCTCTTCTCAGAGATAAGCCGTCACCATTCCAGCAAGCTTGTTTTCTGCTGCATTTTATAGTTTCATATTATTTCCTAATTGAATAGAAACCAGTTTTAGTGTATCTTTGTTATTCTGTGCTAAGCATATTTTAATAATATGTATTCATTTCGTTCTGCTCATAAAATCCGGATCAAGTTTGGAATGAAAGATTGAAAACCCGTGAGTACTCCTATGTAGAATAGTTGTGAGTTAAGAAAGGATGATGATTCTAAGGATGTAGATCAAAGACTCTATAGATCAATGATTGACAACTTACTCTATGTGACATCACCTAGACTAGATGTGATGTAGGAAGTCAGGCAAGTTGCAATATTTCAAGCGACACCAAAGGAAATACATGTTATGTCAGTAAAGAGAATATTCAGATATCTCAAAGGAACATAAGGGCTTAGATTATGGTATCCAAAAAGAAATGAACTATCTCAGGTCACCTACATAGATGTAGAATGGGAAGGAAGTATTGATGATAAAAGAAGTACTAGCGGAGCAACCTTCTACTTTGGTGATTGTCTGGTATCATGGTTAAGAAAGAAATAGTCATCAATATCTTTGTCTACAACATAAGCAAAATATATTGCATTAGTAGCATGTTTCACTGAGGTTCTCTAGATGGAGCAAGCCTTGTAGGATATACAAGTGAAGTATGATGATCCCATTTCAATATTCTGTGAAAACAACAACACTATCAGTATCTCCAAGAATCCAGTGATGCACTCCAAGAAGAAACACATTTCGATCAAGTATCACTTTCTACAGGAATAGGCTATAGAGACGAATATCAAGCTAGAGTACATTGGGACAAAATACAATATTGAAGATATTTTCACCAAATATCTTTCGAGGGAGACTTTTGAGTAGCTGCAACATAAAATTGGAGTCATTTTTTCCCCACAATGATCCACACAACTTTAGGAACAGTAAGACAAGGGAAGATAAGTAGAAGACATGAAGAGTACAAGTAAAGAATATTTTTAATTCTTTTCATATACATCAGATATTTACACGAGGAAACACCATAAAGAGAAAGAAGAGTCTTGCAGTCAAGGGGAGAAGATCCAAGGAGAATTACCCTTTTACATTCATGTCAAAGGGGGAGAGAAAGAACAAAGGCATGGAAACACAGAGAAGGAACAGATGCATGGAGACAAGGGAAAAATATGGTCATAGGGGGAGCATGAGTAGGAGTGTGAGTGCTCCTATGCCATCATTGTTTCCATCAATGCCAAAGGGGGATATTGTTGAAAGATTGGTTTTCATTGATGTCAACTCTTGAAGAAGAACGATATCCCCAAAGGTATAGTTATGGAGCCCAAAATTGCATGAGGAGAAAGGTCATGAAGGACAGTGTAAATGTAGCAAACACACTCATGGATGGATATCCCTCATCATGTCATTTCCGGTGATAGGTGTCACACCACGTGGTTCCTCATGGTTGAGGAGTTATGACCTTGTGAAGTTGGAAGCCCCAAAGAATGGTTATGTAGACACTAAATAGTTACACGTCTTAGTCAAAGGGTAAAGTGGTTGTAACAAGAAATCCATAAAGAAAGGAAATAAGTTAGTCTGAAAAGGTATAAATAAACCACAAGAATTCCTTCACAAGAACATACACACAAGCTCAATGATTATCTATCTTTCCAGTGTTTTGGAAAATCTTTTTGTGGTATATATGAGGTAGAAAAATTTGAAGAAGTGAATTCCAAGGTAGCGAAGGGAAGTCGAAGAGAATACTAACTTTCAGAGGCCATCTGTGAGTTACAGTGAAGGAAGGCGTGGACATCCATGAGTTGTAGTGAATAAGGGTGTGAACATACACAAGTCTCAGTGAATAAAGGCACAAGCATCTGCGAGTTGCAGTTAGCATAGGTCACATATCTGAGGAAAGTTTTTGCAGAAGGATGCTTGGTTAAGTTGCAACAAGGTTTGATTGTGTAATAGGGTTGTTATAGGGTCTGAGATGGTATGCTTCAGGTGCTCATGAGTAAAGATATGTCTTTTATGTATTATTTTAAGGCTTGTATCTTGGATGGTATGATACATTCTCAAGGCATGTCTTGGAGGCCCTTGTTGGTACATGGTTACATATGGTTGAGTTTCATGTCTTCGTAATATTGAAACATGCTTGAGACATATCCTTGGTACTTGATATATGGATGTTATGGTTCATTGCGAGAGGCACATCTTTGTGATATTGAGATATACTGTACATAATATGATACATGCTTGAGATACATTTTGGTACATGGTTTGGATACTTGATGTTGGGAATATGCTTGATATGATCTATGTGTGTATATCTGGTTGATATATCAGTGACAAGGACAATGATAGGTTACAAGTTGATGCATGTGATAGTACATATGTTGGTAGACAATTGATGCATGGTTGATGATCAGTTATAGGTTGATGAGATAGTGACACTTATAGGTTGATGATTAGTTATAGGTTGATGTGATAGGTTGTCACTGACAGGTTGGATTCTGTGACAGTGAGGGGTTGGATACAATGACAATTTGATTGCATCAATGGTAGTGATTGTGGTAGTGATAGTTGGTATACACTTATATTTCAGGGCGACAGGACGGGGCAAGGAAAGGGGTTGTAATCTCCTTCCTGTTGGTGTTAGAGAACACATAGAGTTGGAGCTTCCTTAAGGTTGGAGCCTCCTTCTAGTTGCAGTTGGAGAATTGGGAAGTTGGTGCTTCCAATGTATGTATTTATTTGATATATATAAGAAAAAAATTCCATGGTTTTCTCCCATTTGGGTTTCCATGTACATTCTGGTGTATTGTGTATCAAATGTGATATTGTTTATACTACCGATGATATATTGAATGCTAATGATAAATTGTTGAATAATGTTGAAGAATATGTTGTGATTAAAATGAATAAAAGTGATAATACTGATTCACCCCCCCCTCTCGGTATTCCAACATGTTGTTGCAAAACATTTTCTAGTTATTGGAACATGTTTTCCAGTTGCTGCCACACACTTTCTAGCTGCTACAATAGATTTCCAGTTGTTGCAACACGTTTCCAGTTGTTCAAAAACTTTCCAGACTATTGTCGCAACACCATTTAGTTCCACTGCTACAACACCCGCTGTCACCACTGTTGGAACATTTCTTCCATGAGCAGTTACACCATTGAATCCCATCCTAGTCTCGCTAGCTATGATAGCTCTGATGAGGTGATTTCCACACCTAACATTTTCAGTGGTAGGAACATCATCTTGAAAATTTTGAGTGGATAGTTAGGTTGCTATTTTGAGATAGTTGGCAGTAGACAAGTTGTGGAAATAGGAAAAACACACAGCTAGAGGCCATTGATCCAAGACAATTGAGGTGACTACTTCAACATATTCTTGCCAGCTAATGAGGACGTTGAGTCACAAGTATAACCATATCACCTATCCTAGTCGGACTATTGAAACTAAATAGAGAACAACCTGAGGATTGTAGATCCTCATGGCTATCCTCAACTCTTTCTTGCTAAGAAAATAATAGTGTAAATTGTATAAGAACCATGCTCAATTCAAGTAAAGGGGGAGAAAATTATCATTGTAATCTAAACTTTGTTTTCCAGTAATAAAATCATTGTTCTGGTTCTTATGCATTTATTTTGTGCTAATGAATATATGAAGTTCAACGTGTGATTGAAGGGTTCCACCAGTGCCTCATCTAGGGAGGTAGGGCCCCTTCCTTTGTCAGGTATTTTTTTCATATTTCTTATGGAGTTGGCGTGTTTTTTTTTTCAACATGTCTTCTAGTTCCATTTAAGGATAGGATGTTTTGAAAAATCTCATGAAAATAAGTAGAGAATCGAAAGGTCGAGTCAATAGTTTTGCAAAAAATACCCCACAAATTAACATTGTGGGGAAACAAACTCAAGGAGAGGGATCCAACCATCCTAGTTACTTGATGCCAACAACCAACTCTCTTGATAAAAGAAAAATTGAGCCACGATTTTGAAGCACCTAAAAACACAATCAGTCCTACATAGTTCTTAGAGAATAAATATGACATTTTCCTACAGTTTATAAGGGAAATTGAAGAAGAAACAAACCAAGTTATGAAGTTAGACACCGTCACCTTCGACTTTCCAATAAGAAATACAGGTGGGTTGAATCAAATGAAGAATATTCTACACTCTACTTTGCCAAACTTTCACGGTTTGGCTACCAAGGACCTATACACATTTCTATTCAAATTTGACATCCTCTACAGGAGTTATTATTATATTTATGATGCTCACAAGTTGAAGCTATTTTAGGCCACCCTTAAGAATGTTGTGCTCTGATGGTTCATGGGACTCGATGGGAACCACATCACTACATGGGAACAGATGAGAAAGGTGTTCCTCGAAAAACACTAGGACCATTGAAAGGATAAGGATCAATAAGAAGAAGTGTTAAAAATGACTCAAAAGGAGGATGAGAGCATGCAATACTTTGTGGAATGCTTCAAATAAAATTTACAATGGTTAATACAAAGCCACTTAGATCCATAGACCAAATGAATCTTATTGCTAAGATGGTTTAGTGATGAATGTATTAATATATTGAAGTTGATGGGTGTTGGTGATATATACCAACAACCTTACAAATTTATCTTTGAACTATATCATAGGTATTCTAGAGGGACTTCACGACCAAGAAAAGGGATAAGGGATAGATTGAAAATGATTAATAAGACATCCAATGGGGGAATCACTCGAGTTGATATTGGGAATATGATGGAGGATTTCAAAACATATATACTTATTTCCTTAAGTTCATAGTTAGATGCTCTACAATTGAAAAATAAACGGGGGGAGGAAGAAGTGGCCTTAACTATTTTTTGCTTGAAATGTAGAAAAAGGCATCCATTGAAGGACTGCCCACTCAACCAAATAAAAATATTTTGGATATGTGAAAAAGAACACTCCACTAGCAAGGGCCCCTCCTTACCTCATTGAAAAGAATTCTATCAGGAATCAAGTGGGGAGGCCGATCAAGTATGTCTTATCACACAAAAATGACCATGGTATCCCCAACCTCAAGGTATGTCTTAAGACCAATATGAGTATTTCAATTCTTATTAGACTAACACCTCCATGCAATATCATTGCAACAATGATACCCATATAGTCCCATCAACTCACAATGGATGTCTCTGTCAACCCAAAACACTCCTTGGGCACATGGGTGGAGAAACCCACCTTTTGTGGGGCCTCAACAATCATTAACACAACAACCTATAGTCCTCCAACCTTCACCACAACTCCAAAAAGCTAATCAACCTCCTCCTCAACTGCAACTCCCTGCACAACCTATTCTTAACCACAATAACAAACTATCACAACATGCATATGTTTTTGGATTTCCATTTTACCCTACTTACTCTATCTCTTCCTTGGAATGTCAAGATATACACTTAAGATCCAAGAAAACCACAAATCAATGATCCTCACCAATAAATATTGATGACTATGAGGAAGAAGATCCAATTGAAAATACTTCAACAATACAACCCCTTTCTTTGAACTCAAATCAAAACAAGAAGGAGGTGCAAAACCCACCTTTTCCAAAAAGACTAAATATCAGTAACCCTCCTACTCAACCATAATTTGATTTTCTGGGGGAAATCAAGAATGTGTGTATATGAATACCTCTCTTTAATATATCAAAGATGTCCCAATATACTCAAAAACATTAGGGAATTATTCCTATGAAGACTGGGAAGAAAACTGAAAGATCCCCAAACAATGCATGTGATAGGAAAATTGGTATACTTAATGCTCAACGGAGTCTCCACAACCAAATATCTAGACCCTCACAATCCCATAGTCGATATTCATATCAATGGGACTACCATCCCTAATACCTTAATCAACCCAGGGGACGCCATCAACATCATTACTTGAGAAACCATGAGAACATTAAGGTTGAAATGCCTTAGACAAACCCCAAGAGTGTTACAACTGCGAGACTTATCCACTGTAAAACCATAGGGAATCCTAGAATATGTAGTAATATCAATGGAATCTTGGGAGTAACCCATTGATTTTATGGTCCTACAGCCCAATACTTCTTTGGGTGGCTACCCCCTGATTCTGGGATGACCATGGCTAGAAATTGCTAATGCCTATATAGGCTATAAATCAGGTAACCTGACAATTTCTCATGGAAGTTCAATAAAGAAAATATCTTTGTACCCCCTATCCAAGCCCACTATTGACCCAAAAGCACCTATTTGGGTGGTTGATGAGGAATATGAGAAGATTTCCCAACAAGTACTTTTATTAGACCATTATCTTGTTGTTAGAGAGAATATTGAAGATGACAAGATCAATGATTTCATAGCTTATACCTCATCATATTCTTGACACATCCTTAATCAAATCATGAGCATACATTCTCAAGAAAACCTCTCCGTGGGTGACGTGCCACCAATACCACAAGAGATACCCACTACATAAGTCCTTAAGTCGCTTACCGAACATGTAGAGATTAGCTCAGGGAAGTTTCTGAACATTGACCAGGGACTATCTGACCCACTAAAGAAACAACTCATTGAGGTCCTAAGAAATTACAATAATGATTTCACTTGGTAATACACAAATAGGAAGGAAAGCCACCCAAATTTGTGTACAGACCATACATACAAAAAAAACAATCTAGGTCCGCATTCGCCAACCACAATGCAAGATGAACCCAACATTGAAGGAGATAGTTAAGGAAGAACTACAAAAAATGCTCTCTATAAATTTCATTTATCCTATCTCCGAAAACCAATGGGTCTCCCATGTCGTTATCGTTCCCAAAAAAAGGGTAAATGGAGAATTTGTATCGATTATAGGGAGTTAAACAAAGCCACCCACAAGGACCATTTTCCCCTACCCTTTATCGGCCAAGTGTTGGAAATATTGGCCAGGAAGAAGTACTTATATTTCCTCAATGGGTTTAGTGGCTACAACTAAGTTTAAATTGCACCTAATAATATATATAATGCCATGTTCACTTTCCCATGGGGAACATTTTCATATAGTGTGTTTCCATTTGGACTTTGCAATGCTCTATCTACCTTTAAAAGGGAATTTCTTGGTATATTTTCTGATCGCATTCACGAATTCATAGAATTATATATGGACGATTTCACGACATATGATGACACCTTCATATCAACTCTCATTTGCTTACATAAATTACTTAAGAGATGCATGGATTCCAATGCCACTCTCAACAATGAAAAATGCGTTGTAATGTTAACAAAAGGTATTGTCTCAAGGAATCACATATTTCCCGCAGGTATATGGGTTGATCCATAGAAGATATAGGTAATACTTAATCTCCCTCCCCCAAAAACACAAAAAGAGGTAAGAAGTTTTATAAGAAAGGATGGATATTATGGATGCTTTATGGAAAATTTTGTAAAAATTTCATGCCCCTTATTCCTATTACTCACAAAAGGATGTTGAGTTCAATTGGAATGATAGGTTCCATATAAATTTTGAATAACTAAAGGAAAAAATAAAAAAAACACCTATCCTAATGGGACCATATTGGTCCTTTCCATTCCCCATATCCACAGACGCATCAGACACCACCATTGGAGTTGTTCTTGAATAGCAAGAAGAATCATGTAAGCCATATGAAATATACTTTATCAGTAAGAATCTTACACCTGATGAGATAAATTATGGATTAAATAATAGTTGGAGACAATCGGTTGATGGATTAACTAGCCATGTAGTCAATTACGTGGACAAGTCAACTAGGTGAGTCGACTAGTCGAAGAGATGATGTGGGTTTGTCAGAAATTGTTCCAACTGCCGACAATTATTTATGGACAAGATCTTCCCAATTTCTAGGAAATTTGTTAGGTCCTGAGACTATAAATAAAGGACCCAATGGGTTGATATATACAACATGGTGAGTAATCATGATAATATAATATATCATGCATTGTGATGTTCATATCAAAATGTGTTTTGCTTAAGTGCTAAAATGATGTATTTAGACACCACTGATCTTCTTGGAGTATTGTTCCTTTTATTATTTCTTGCAGATTATGTTTGTTCTTTTTAGGGTTACCCACAAAACCCAACATCGTATCAGAGTGATTGGTTTTGACCTTACCTGTTGTCCACAAATCATGTTGACTTGAATCTTACAATGATTGACTATGGACCATTGATTTGTTGATTGTAACCCATTTGGATCACATCATATATGTAATACATTAGAAGATGGATTTGGAGATTGATCTTGTTGTTTTGAATGAACTCAATTATGCTATCTGGGCACTAGACATTGAGATTTTGTTGAAAAGAAAGGAGATCGAGAATTATACTAAGATTGTCATTCTAGAAAATAAGGATGACTAGATGAATTTTTTCGTCAATATAAAGAAATATGAGGTTGTTGGGGTCATCATGACCTACATTTCTCAAGAGATTCTCTTTCATACAAGTGGTATCGACTGCCCTCATGAAGTATGGAAAAAATTGAATTGTTTTTTTGATAAAGTTGATGAGAGTCAAGTTATGTAGTTAGAGAAAGAGTTGATCTCTCTTGATCCTAATTATTTTGAAAGGATTGAGGACTATATT
>JASDQU010305866.1:42512-55082 GCA_032191745.1 Picea mariana | reverse complement strand
AGGTTGTTGGAAATATTGTTGTCCATAGTAAAATGAATCATGCCGAACATCATGCTCATTAATTGCAACAATTGGTACATGAGAAGGTTGTCACTCTTGTCTATTGCAAAACCAATGATTACATTACTCATATCTTTACAAAACCATTTTCCAAAGCTAAGTTTGTTAAGCTTTGAAAATTACCTACTGATGTAATTTAACCTCTTGAGCCTCCAAAACCATGTGTTAATGGTGGGGTGTTGGAACCTTAGGTTCTGATGGTTCATCACACCTCTACTGAAGACAGTTGGTCAGTTTGTCGACTAGTAGCTGGAGATAGTCAATCGGGTGGTCAAATAGATAGTCGGTCGAACATTCAACTAACAATAGGATACAGTTAGTGGATGGATCAACTAGCCAAGAAATTGATTACATGGTCAAGTTGGCTAGGTGAGTCGACTAGCTGATGAGACAGTGCAGGTTTGTTGGAAATCGTTTCAAATGCCGACGATTATTTGTGGACAAGATCTTGCCAATTCAAGGAAATTAGTTATATTATGAGACTATAAATAAATGACTTCATGGGTATATATATATGACGTGGTGAGTAATAAAAATCAAATAATATAGCATGCATTGTGATTTTTGGTGTTGGAACACGTTTAAATTTTGATATTTTGAGCTTTAGATTTCGTCTCTTAGAAATATAAATTTCCACCCAAAAAACTTAGGAAATTTCCCTTTTATTCAATAAGTGCTTGGTCATTATCTATTAACAAGGCAATTGCATTCTCGACCATCGATGTGATGCACTAAGTCAATCAAACGCTTCTTGTGATTTTCGGAATGTAAAAGCCGCCAAAACTTTAAAGATGGACCTTCAACGATTACTTCGGAGCTTCACGCTTTGGGCGTTTTAAGAAGTCTAAACAACAAAAACCCCGAAGTCTTGGAGTCATGAAGTCCCGAAGTCAGTTCCTTGTAATATATATGACTGAATCACATGACACATGGAACTTTAACACGTGGTACTTACTTTGACATGTGGCACTTATTTTTGGCACTTTTTCCAGATGGTTCGCATGATTTTTGGTGACACGTGTCACCCCTCCTTCTTTTCCACATCACCAAGAATGATGCCATCTCTTCCACATCACTCTGCGGCTTCTCCCTTCGGGAATTTTCCATATTGATACATCCGAAAACCCAAGAGCTCCGAACTTCCAAAATACTTAAAACTAATTCAATGATTAAAACCTGATTAAGTGTTAATTAATCACTCTGTGGCTTCATACTTTGGGATATTTCTTCCCTCTTGCATTCAAAACCTCTGAACGTTGAACCATCGAATTTTTAATGATGTTTATGATTGGCTATATTTAATGATTTGAATAATTATTTTTGATTTTCCATCAATGCGAATAACTTACAGACTTCTCTTGTTTTGGATAGGTTAATGGCATCGCGAAAAGTTGCAAGAAAACTTGATGGATCAAAGTTCAGAATCTAGTGGAAGATCTCTTGCCACGTGTCCTCTTGATTTCAATGATAGATATTTACTTCAGGATTCCGGGCTTCGGGCGTTCCAAGGTGAAAATCTCCGAAATGATAAATCCCTGAAGTGGAGGATCTCTTGCCGCGTGTCCTCTGCTCAGATCGACGGATAGGAACTGAACGGAATTCGCTCTATCTTATCTACATAGGACTAAGAGCTGTGACCTCGGCTCAAACTTTGGGTGCTTATTTCACTTTGAGATATATGACAGATTATATTTCTCTTGCCTAGATAAGCAACCAAGAGCGATTGCGGGATGCAGAGTTACAAGGGGTTTAATTTCGAGAGGCGGTCCCACAATTTAAACCACAGTTTTCTCTCGGGGTTATGTGGCATCACCATATGCATTGCAGGATGGAAAGAAGGTTACCTCAAAACCATTTCTTCACGCCCCCACAAAATAGAAAAACTGTCACCCCTCACCACTTGTCTCCCACTCTGACTACACATCACCTCCCAGAAGATGCACCACCTTCCCATAACGAGCCCGCATGGAGATAGCTATCCAATCGCCATCGCCACAGCTTCAACCACAATTCTTTACCCCGGTAAACACATACAAAGGCACAGATGGTAACGAATTCGGATGAAGAGGACAATAAACAAATGATTATGGTGGCCTCGATGGACATGTGTGCCTAATTTAAAGAACAAAGGAAAACAAGCGTGTCTGTGAACAGATGAAAGCACCAACTCAAACAATATCAGCCTATTGTCGTTTCATTCGAATTACATTATGTTTTTAGGAGATATTGTATGAAGTCCAATGGTTTTTCAGTTGATACATTTTTTCTGTAAATAGATATATTCTAGATCTATCAGAGGGGGGAAAACCCGAGATCCTTTTAGGTTGGGATATGAAATGCAGTCTTTTCAATAATACCTAACAGAATCAAAGAGATTCTATACCTCATTATGTTATATTATGTCTTCTTCCTGTGTTATTGTTTTTGAAGTTTTCATTACTTCCCTTTCTTGTTTCCATTCCTTTATTCATCTTATAATGGTTACAATTCAGTGAGACTTCTGATGTGACTAATTAAGAGCATTCTTTCAAGTGCAGTTTTCCTCTGTTTTGCTGTGAGTAGAACAAGACCCGCATCTTAATTGTTTTGCCTTATTTACAAGTTTTATTTGTTCATAGATTTTCCTCTGTATTGCTGTGAGTAAGACAAGACCTATGTCCAGATATTTGAAGTTTGGTGTTATTTCTTCTACTGAAAGGAAGACCATATTTATCAGAATTAAATACTTGGTTTTTTCTTTCAGTTTTGTCTATCTCCTATCTTCTATCCATCCTCATGGTTTTAAAATGAATTTAGTAGATGAGGTCATGCCTCTTTATTTTTTATTTTTAATGGTTGAAAATCTCTCTCAGACCTAGTTCTAGAATCCTCCAATAATTGATCAATCACCCATTATTATCTTTTTTTCAAAATGTGTTAAGGCTTGGCTCTATTACAGCCTAGAGTCAACTCTTGAGACAACATTTGCATCATAATGCATTTTTATCAAGTGTTGAAATGGTGTCTTTAGACACCACCGATCTTCTTGGATTATTATTCCTTATGTTATTTCCTGTAGATTTTATTTGTTATTTTTAGGGTTACCCAAAAAAGCCAACATTTATGAATGGAAGAGGCACTTCCCCTCTTCAATCTCCTCCGACTCTTCAGATTGGATATTTGTAGTTGTGATGGTAGCGTTGGGTTATGTGTCAATGGTATGTTTTCCCTTATCCTACTGTGAATCAGAGTCTTAACCAGGGACAATTTTAAGGATGGAAATTTATTTTAAAATGTAGAAACCTTGGAGAATGTTACTATCCTTCATATGCCAACTATAAAATGTTTGACGATATTTTTGTAAAAATATTCAAATTTATAGGGATTTTATATAGTTTGTATAAAATTTTGGCGATTTTTAAGGTAAAATAATTTTATCCTATATAATTTGGGCAAACAACGTTTAGAATAACAAATATTTTTCTGGGAAAAACCATGGAAAATTAGCCCATGAGTGAAATTTAGCCTTTAAAATCATCCTTGGTCTTAGGTAGAGTTCGATTCTTTTTCTTTCAGCTCACCCAACAATGAATTTTTTGAGTAAAATTCATTAGTGTTGTGCCAAGAGATTTTGTGGAACTCACATCACTTTCTAGTGTCCTTCCTCGACTTCCCATCAACCTTCTTTTCTAGAAGCTTGGACGAGTTTCCTTGTGGTTGGCCATCCTTTCTATGTCCTTTTTTTTATGAGTTATGGCCACATTTACCATGCTTCTATTGCGATGGATTTGCAAATCCAAACTCCCACTTATTCATTTGCCTAAATTTCTTCTCAATTTTGACAATGTATCAATAAATGGCTCATAGTGAGGAAATATCCAAGAAATCCATCTCTATTTGGATGCTCCTATGCAGACCACTGTGGTACTTAAAAAATAGGTGTGGTTAGGTGTAATACCCTATTTCCCCCAGCTTGTAAATATAACTATAACTTGTCAAAAGACTACAATAGACTAAATATGTGTGAGTGTTGGATTTGATGAACCTTTTTGTTATAAAAGGTAATGTATGTATTTATGTTATTAATTAAAAATGGATTGTGTTGCATAGTTACTGAAAGGGTGGTTTGTGAAGATAGATCATGATTCTATGAGAGATATGGTGAGGGGAGCCAATAATGGTTGAGATGACCCCCACCAAAACAGTACCTTACTGGATTTAATTTCTCAGACCCAGAACAATCCTCTGACCCAGAAATGAATTACCAGTTAGGAAGGAAAGAAAGGAAATAATTTCATGGGTAGAGGCATATATGAGAGGAAGAAGAGTCGAAAGACAAATCTCCAAAAGAAAAAAGAGCGCTTCCAGCTCTCTGGTTCGAAGGATAACTGAGAAAAAACTTCATTCTAGGTGTAAGAAGTTGCTGACAGTGTTTTCAATCCAAGATGATAAACGGGGTTGACGAGTGACTGTGGAAGTACTCATTGTAGACCCCCTTGCTTGGCATAGAGAAAACCATTTTCCAAGACCTTGTGGGAGGAGGAGAGTAACCTCCATCCTTGACTATCGTGGAGAAAGAATAAAGAGTCTCTCAGAGCATCATGGTCTAGCTAGGGGGTGGCCAGTGGTAAATCCATTCAGGAGTGGTTGTGCCTACGATTTTGTGGAAACATGCACCCCTTTTAGCATTCGCTTCACAATTTCTGGTTTCTGATAAGTATTTTCATACTTTGTGTACTAAAATGGAAGTAATGGTTGAATTCTTGTGATTATGGTTAAATTTTATAGTTTTTTATAAATCATTAGAAATGATTATTAATATTCTCTAAACTTATGTATTTATGTGGTCCCTAATTACCTCCGCTTAGCAGCAGGATAATTATTAGACATGGGTCTTTAAAGGAATTCAACAACCAATCTACGATTTATGTACTTGTTGAGAATCCCTTAGGAAATATTCCCAAGGAATGATTTCGTGATATAGGAGTCAGGGAAGACTTCGCTGGGATACCTCGGTCCTATTGACCTCTCGAATTTACCTTCATGGGAATACTGAGTTCGAACTATGTGGAAGGAGGAGGCCTCTTTCAAACCCTTCAACTCTGTGATCGAGGGCTTATTTCCACATTTATAACCAAACCACAGCTAAGTGTTGAGCGTGTAGCCTCGAGGATTATCTGAGGACCCATATGACCAAGCTCTGGGAACCCTGCGCTATGCTCAAAAGGAGATAATATTTTCTAGATTTGGAACTCTAGGAGTTCGAAGCTCTGGGGTGTTATGGCCTTACCACTTTCAAACCAACCAAATGAAACTTGTTTCTATGGTTACCCACAAGGTCAACAGACATGTGGCAGTGTCCCTAACCATAATAGATGGACCTGTCCCAATGTTAAACCTTGACCCACTCACCAATCATGAAGTAACCCAAGTCGTAGATGCAAGGGCAATCGAGAGTCTCCCTAGCCATTGGATCTATGCCGAGGTCAATCTGATGTAGACTACTTCGAGAGGACAAAGGTTTCATAGAACCAAATTCCCCAAATGATGGAGTTGCAAATTAATGTGATCCGTGGATCTGGGGAATCCATTGAGAACCCCTCTTAACCATCCGATCAACCAGTGGAAGGACTCGCATACAACACTTCGATGAAGCCCTACTTCGGGAGAGCGGAGTTGTCATAATGCCAAAACTTCTGAATGTCGGACCTGTGAATTAATGAGAACTGTAGATCTTGGGATGCTTCAGGATCCTCCCTGGTCATTGGATCTATGCCAAGTTCAGTTCGATGTTGACCACTCCGGGAGGAAGTTGGTGGTAAGCGAGCGGAACACTCGAACGCCGAATTCACGAAGTGATAAGAGCCATCGATATGAGGAAGTTTTAGGATATCCCATGACCGATGGAAGTAGATCGTGGTCATCCCAGCACTGACCACTCCGAGATCAAGGAGGAAGTCACATAGTGGATCCCCTAAATGCCGAAGTTACGAAGTAACGAAGGCYGTAGATCCATGGATCTACGTGGATGATTCTCGAYCGTGAKATCTAAGGGCGTTAGAATGCTATCAATCCAGAGTGATGTGGCATGCTGACATCACCTAGGGTGACGTGGACCCACGTTTGGCATGCCACATATCACCTTGATTCATAATTTTCACAGACCCTATGTTTCCATTAAAGCRTGACACATGTCACCCACTGAAGGGGTCATGTGTCATATCTACCTTGTTGTGTGCCACCCCCCTAGTACATATCCTCTTGGCCTATTGGCGGGTGGAGTACTCGATACCCACYTGTCCTTTCCTCTACGTTTAATGCGCCAGCACGTGCAAGGGTGGACCCTTCGAGAGTTCGGGACTTCAAAACTCTAGAGGTTTGGAGTGTAGTGTCGTAGATAAGCCGAAAGGACCAAAGTTTGGAGCCATGTGGAGAGATTTTGAGACTCCAGAGGATATGCATGTAGAAAGAAAAAGGAGCGTTCAACGACAAAGTTCCAAACATCGAATTCCCCTTTAGATTATGTGTTAAACAAGGATTAGGTTTCATTGTTGGATTGGATGGTGGATAGGCTTCCACCATGGATGTAGGAACTTGGGGATGGTACGAATGAGATGGGCCCACGTGGGTGCCATGTAGTGCTTGACTAATAACACCCAAAGAGCTTCGAGTGACCATAAATTGCAATCCATAGCTCGGATTTGAGCCTGGTAGAAGTCATTAGAAAGCTAAGGTTTAGTAGAAGAGGATGGAGGCCTCAGAAAGAGGATTCAAGATGATTAAAGTAAGAAAAATTTTGACACCCCATCCCTAAAAACGATACTTAGGGGTCGGGTGTGTTACAAATTGGTATCAGAGTAGGAAACAACACTTGGCCTGCTTGGGCTCATGAACAAGTCACATAAAAATATTATTAGAGACCCTTTAAGGGTAACACCATATCTTACCCCATTATTAAGAGGATTAGTTAAATATCTACTGAAGATAGGAATGAAACTCTCTGATGTTGTATATAGTTTATGAAATGTGTGTTGTTCATAAACTAGTAAATGATTTACTAACAGAAATTTTTTTATCAGCACTCAAGCAGTTGATGGACAGTAGGAAAAATACAACGTAAGGGATGGTGACACACCATGAATTGGGGGAAATATCCCACAATAGAGAGGAATAATATGATGAGAGGAGGGCGGTGGAAACCCCTCCAGATTTGGTTGAAACCCCTCATGGAAGAATTACAGAGTTGTAAGGATGACAATGAAAGGCTAATAAAAGAGCAGGAAAAGCAAACTGAAATTATCATAGTCTTACTGCAAATCTTATCATATAGACAAAGGAAGTTGCAACATGGACCAATATCCAGTCATGTGGACATACATCATATTAAGAAAACTTAAATTCCACCTGAGATACGGAAGAATGATCCTAAAAGTGGCCACACAAGGAGAAGCACCTCAAAGAAGGCCCAACATGGAGTCAAGAGACACTCATCGAAAGAATCCTCTGGTGAGGAAACTGACAACTCCAAGAGATATTATAATAGAAAAACTATCTCACATTCCCAGAGGAGAGGAAAGAAGAGGAAACATTCCAAGAGCCATGACCCTGAAGAGTTCAATAAATCCAAACCACCCACTATCGATGGAGAAATTAAGAAGGGGGAACAAGAAAAAGTTTGGCTTATTGGCTTGAAGAAGTACTTCATAGTTCATTACTACTCTAAAAACTTAAAGGCTCGAATATCCATTTTCAACCTGAATGGAAAGGCCTCCATTTGGTGGGAGGACCTTAGGAATGTGAAAGGAATCCATGAGAAGGAATTGTCATGCAAATAATTTGAGAAATACTTCAAGACGAAGTATTTGTCAGAGAAATACTTTGATGGGAAGACCAAGGAGTTCTATGAAATCAAGTTGAGAGAACTCACAATAGATGAATATATCACCAAATTTCTTGAGTTGATAAGGTATGTTCCCTACATAAAGGATGAAAAGGTAAAGATACAATGATTTATTAGTAGATTACCTTAGTCCTTCCAGGACATAATTGAGTTTGATGAGTCAAAGACATTAGAATAAACTATCCGAAAGGCAAGGTATTGTTATGATCAATTCAAGAATAAGACAGAACCTCATGAGGACTAGAAGGAGAAAAGTAATTTGGGATTCAAGAAGAAGGGGTTTAAACCCTCAATATTTAAGAACCATGGAAAATATTATAAGATGAGCCTTCCTACTAAAAGTGTATATCAGAAAAATTTCCCATCTCAGAGTGGAAATAAACCCTTTGGAGTAGCCTCAGGTAAGATTGATAACACAAAGAGAGAACCCTTGAAATTTTGGGGTTGTGGAGAAGAACATATGCTGAGGGACTGCCCAAATAGGTAACAAACCAATAGGAGGGTTTACAATGTCCAAGAGGCTACCACAATCAATGATGTGGCTAGGATCATGCCACAAATTTATGTAGCCTTGGATGATAGACAAGCTAACCACCAAGCTTCAGTGGTGGAGATGGAAGGTATGATTTCCAACCATCTAGTTTCCATTTTAATTGACCCTGGTTCTAATTTGAGTTATGTTTCCCCACTAACTGTTGAGAAATGTAAATTGCATCAAGTTAAACATGTTAAATCATGGCTGGTACAACTAGCCACAGGAACCAAAAGAAAAGTAACAGAGGTCGTACCAATGTGCCAATTCATTATGAATGGATTACCCATAACAAGATGAAGAAGGGAGAAAGATAATCATACAAGGGATTCAAAATCCTGTCTTAGTGAGACAAATATCATCCCTTCAAGTGATGAAGTATTGCAAAAAAGGATGTCCTTTGTATGCAATACAAGTGTTGGAATTTGTTGATAACAACAAACCAAGCCTAGAGGACCATCCCATTTAAGAGAGTATAGAGATTTGTTTCTAGAAGAGGTGCTAGGTCTACCTCCAAAATGAGATATTGACTTTTCAATAGAAATTGTACCAGGAGCGGTGCCAGTGTCTAGAACACCCTATATAATGAGTACACTAGAGCTGGTTGAACTCAAACTACAGCTAAAGGAAATGATGGAAAAAGGCCACATTCGGCCTAGTGTGTCTCCATGGGGAGCTCCAACCTTTTTTGTGAAAAATAAGGATGGCACACTTAGGTTATGCATAGACTATAGACAACTCAATAAGATGACCATTAAGAATAAGTATCCTTTGCCAAGGATTGATAACTTGTTTGACCAATTAAGGGGTGCTACAATTTTATCCAAGATTGACTTGAGGTCTAGATACCATCAGGTCCGAATTAAGGATGAAGACATCCACAAAACAACCTTTAGGACAAGATATGTTCACTATGAATTTTTGGTGGTGCCATTTGGGCTAATCAATGCACCAGCCACTTTTATGTGCTTAATGAATATTGTACTCAGTAAGTTATTGGACAGATTTGTATTGGTTTTCATTGATGATATCCTAATCTATTCTAAGAATAGGGAAGAGCATGAAGAACATCTCAATCTAGTTCTTCAAGTGCTAAGAGAACATCAACTCTATGCTAAGTTTAGTAAGTGTGACTTTTTCCAAAAATAAGTCCATTACTTAGGCCATGTTATTTCTAAAGAAGGAATGGCAGTTGATCCGGACAAGATAAAATCCATTATGGATTGAAATACCCCAAAGGATGTATCTGACATCAGATCCTTTATGGGCCTACCAGGATACTATAGGAGGTTCATAAATGGATTTTCCAAGATTGGTTTCCCAATCACCTCCCTTCAGAAAAGGGGAGTTAAATTCATTTGGACACCAGAATGTGAAGAGAGATTCCAATAGTTGAAATACCTTCTAACCAATGCATCCGTGCTNCTAAAGAAGGAATGGCAGTTGATCCGGACAAGATAAAATCCATTATGGATTGAAATACCCCAAAGGATGTATCTGACATCAGATCCTTTATGGGCCTACCAGGATACTATAGGAGGTTCATAAATGGATTTTCCAACATTGGATTCCCAATCACCTCCCTTCAGAAAAGGGGAGTTAAATTCATTTGGACACCAGAATGTGAAGAGAGATTCCAATAGTTGAAATACCTTCTAACCAATGCATCCGTGCTGAAGATTGCAGACCCAAACAAGGAATTCCTTGTGTGTACAAATGCCTGCAAGGAAGGGCTCAAAGAAGTCCTTATGCAAGAAGGACATGTAATTTTCTATGAATCCAAAAAATTGAATGAGCATGAAATCAATTATGAGACCCATGATCTAGAATTGGCTGCAATAGTACATGCCTTAAAAATGTGGAGGCATTACCTCCTAGGTAGGATATTTGTGATTATGACAGACCATAGTGGGTTGAGATATCTGTTTGATAAACCAAAACTCAATGCTATACAAGCTATATGGATGGCTCTCCTTAGTGAGTTTGATTTTGAAATCAAACATATCAAAGGAAAAGAAAATAGGGTGGTTGATTCCCTTAGCAGAAGTATGAAAGTTATTCACTTGGTAGCTGTAAGCACCCGTGAAATGGATGTCAAGGAGAGAGTCAAAAGAGCACAAGAAACAAATGCATTTTTCAAGATTGGAAAATCATACCTAGAACAAGATCCCACAAGGCTGAAGTATGAGAGTTATCAATTGCTGAATGATGGGCTAAACCAAGTGTTAGAGGACATGCTAAGGATGCATGTGATGCATCAACCTAAGAAGTGGGTAGACTACCTACCACTGGTATAATTTTCCTACAACAATGGCTATCAAGAGTCATTGAAGATGTTCCCTTTTGAGGTCCTCTATGGTAGAAAATGCAAGATCCCATTCAACTGAGATAACCCAGTAGACCTAATTACAATCGAGCCAAATATACTAAAAGAAATGGAACAACAAGTAATTCAGATAAAATAGAATCTGAAATTAGCTCAGGATAGACAAAAACGCTATGCAAACAGAAAAAAGACTCCTGGAGAGTTCAAAGAAGGGGATCATGTGTATCTCAGAGTTAGACCCAGGAAAAGCTCCTTGAGAATGGGAGTTTGTGCGAAGTTGGCACCTCGGTATTGTGGACCCTTTGAAATTTTGGATAGAGTGGGACCTGTAGCATATAGACTAACACTCCCTCCCAAAGTGAAGGCACATAATGTTTTCCATTTTTCCTTACTGAAGAAATATGTACATGATTCTAATCATATATTTGATTGGTATGTGATTCAGGTAGAACCAGAGGGATAGTTCTTGCAAGAACTGTTAAAACTCCGTAAATCTGTTTGGCTAATAAACAGACATCGAAGGTAACCTTTTCAACCAACTTTGAGACCCGAAACTAGCCTTTCAGATATGGAGAGGGGTCTCTCGGGAGGCACGGTATCCACATGGGATTTGGATTTTAAATCGATGGCTAGATTTAACACCTTCAATAAAATGGGTTCTGGTTATATTAGCACAAGAAAGTAAGACTTGGGCTATGGAGTCGATTAAAGGAAATGAAAGAGACAAATGACTCGGTGACTGAACTTGAGAGGATAAAGCTAGGCGAGAAACAGTCTTCAACGTAAAATAGTAATGTGTGGCAGGGAGAAAAACACAGGAAGTAACTCGAAGCGCAACTGCAGGTGAATTCAGAGTTAGCTTTTAGAAGAAAATGTTTTGTCTAAGTGGCGCAAACAAGGGGTGCAGCGCAGAGAATCCACAGGTTCAAAATTTTTTTCTGAAATAGATAAAAAAAGATATGAATAAAGATGACAGGAAGCACATACACAAAGAAAGAGGCACAATACATTCGACTGCTACAACTATAATCTTTTCATCAAGTTACAAGACCTTTGCATTAAATTTCAGTCAATAAACTCAAAATCTTACAATAGTTGTCGTCTACCATTTTTTCCAACCAACTCCTTTTACATGAAAATGATCCCCATATATAGAAAAATAATGTCACCCTTGGCTGTTAGGGTTGAGCTACTTTCTCCTGGAATCATGGATCCGATTTCTTTGAAAGAGAGCAATAACTTCAATGGATTTACTAAAAATAGGAAACCCAACTTTTCCAAATCATAATCGTAACCGAGATATTCTTTACAATAATTGATCATGATCAACATTCGACCCTATGGTTGTGATAAGTCATCATTTTCACTACTGGACACTCTGTCACCCCTGCACAACAAATCTGATACGCAACAATAAACTACAACAAAAAATGCAGCGGATTGCGCAGGAAACTGGGAAAATAGGCGTTAACAATGACACCATATATTACTAATAAAACACTATTTTCCAAAATGGAGAGATTTTTTTGTATTTAAGATCATTATGAAGAAAAACCTCTCTCGGTTTCTCGGAATTCATCTCCAACTGGCCGTAATACGCGTCGTAAAAACATGTCTCAGACAGGAAATCATGAAAACTGAAAAATAAGGCTCAAATATTCCCTCGAATCTCCCAAAATATGAAACGTTTTTCAAATATGAGAGAATTTTTTATTATTTGGTTTGTACTAAAAAAAAACATTTCGAGGATTTTCAAAATTCATCTCCAGTTGG
>JASDQU010305866.1:27795-42462 GCA_032191745.1 Picea mariana | reverse complement strand
GGAAAATAGGCGTTAACAATGACACCATATATTACTAATAAAACACTATTTTCCAAAATGGAGAGATTTTTTTGTATTTAAGATCATTATGAAGAAAAACCTCTCTCGGTTTCTCGGAATTCATCTTCAACTGGCCGTAATATGCGTCGTAAAAACATGTCTCAGACAGGAAATCATGAAAACTGAAAAATAAGGCTCAAATATTCCCTCGAATCTCCCAAAATATGAAACGTTTTTCAAATATGAGAGAATTTTTTATTATTTGGTTTGTACTAAAAAAAAACATTTCGAGGATTTTCAAAATTCATCTCCAGTTGGTCAGAAAATGATTTTGAAGTTGACCACTAAACCAGTCATTTGCACAATGCGACCTGTAGCATGTGCGTAGGAAAATTCTCTGTGCAATGAAATCTACTGTGCGACAACATCCTCTGTGTGACATCCCATTGCATGATGAAATCCACTACGTGACAACATCCTCCACGCGGTGCGCAGTGAATTTTGCAGCGCGCAGTTGCAAATGGAAATGGGAATAATAAATGATAAAGATTACTTTTGAAACCGACCCTTGGAGATGTTAGATGATGCCATGCATTAAAAAAATATTAGGGTTGACAAGAATGACTTTGGAAAATGATGACAAACCTCTAAATTTAGCTATGAAAATCATGGTGCTAACAACTGGCTCCAACGGGGATGCTATCCTCCCAGTGAGGTAGCAAAGAACTCGTATACCCTGTGCCTATCCATTGGGATGTTCTCAAAACATTGAAAAATCTGCTCTGACCTGTCGCTTGTATCCTTTGAAAATCCAAAATTGTGTATGCTCTAAACTGAAATTTGAAACTAAGCTGGAAAAGAAAACTGCAGATTGCTACAAGAAATGCTTGACATGCCAAGCTTATTCACACCTACCTACCCTAACTGCTAAAATGAACTGCCAATCAAGTGAAATCATAATGCCAATGCAACCATGCAAGCATTTTATCCACTTTTTTCTTTCTTTGCACATGCTTGCTCCAAAGCCTGTTTACTGATAACTCATTCAAAAATTTATCTATAAATTCAAATCTCAAAAAATAAAAAACATTGAGATTGTTTGTCGCCTCCATCAAAACTGCAAATGGATCCTCTAGACCATGCACAAAAAAACAACCATGTTTCACCCCTTCCACTGCATTCTCATTTTTATGTGATTTAACCTGTTGATTGCCACTAAGAGGATGAAAAATCTATTGAGACTGTTGGAAATAACAATCTTCTGAATCAGAAAATAGTGCTGGCTGAAATGAAACCCTTGGTGGAAAGCAATCCATATCTAACATTGACGTTGATTTACCATCATATTTATTTCCAAGCTGGTAGTTGAGCACATGATGCAAATCTGAAATGAAATAACCTTCCATGTAATCAACAACACAGTCATAAAATGCATGAGAAGGTTGTTGGTCTTCCTCACTGATAACAATTTTCTCATGTAAAACAATGTCACCATGAATGCATTCAGACTTTACTGCTTCCTCTGTTATCTCATGATTTACTTTGAACAATTCAAAGGAAGAAAAACATAATGGAAGACAATTTTCATTTGCAAGTCCACTGCTTTCATCATATTCAACATCATACCTGGAGGATTTTTGATTTGAAATATTATAAACATTTTGCTTCAGCAATTCGAAAGAAGCAAAACACAATGGCAAGTTTCTTTCACCTGATTCAAAACCTTATTCATTTTCTTCACTATTGTCATATGCAGTTTTTTCAATTTCTTTGGATTTCTGAACACACTTATTTTCATATTCATCTTCGACCAATGGCTGCAATTTTGAACTGATAAAACCTTCCATATAACAAGCAACATGGTCGTTAAACACATGAGAAGATTGCTGCAATTTCTTGTCGATTGTTTCCCATGAATCAACGTGATTTTGCATCAACACACATTCCTCTGCCTCAGTGATGATATTTGAATTTTCTTTCAACAATTTAAACGAAGAAAAGCATAAAGGTAAAGAATTTTCTTTAGCTGATTCGGTACATTCTTCATATTCTTCTTTGTAGCTGTGATATGTAGGCTGATTTCTCTCATTACACTGCTGAAAAGGAACATTTTCTAATAGAGAATGTGCAGCTGGTTGTTCTAGGAAGTCAACATCATAACCAACATCATATTCATCATATATAGAAAAATAAAAAACATATGCAATGTCATCTAACAAGAAAAAGCTTGGGACATCAACCTGCTCTTCAACAAGTTGATTTGCAAATTCATTTTCTTGATTGTCTACAAATGAATACATAAAACAATTAGCCCCGTGCTTATCATGGGATGGATTAGAAGCTAAATTAGCACCTTCTTTTTCAATAAGTGGAATATAATCCTTCTCAAAATCATCAACATTTAAAGCTTCAAGAGGACATATGATATTATTAACCCTCTTCTCAAGATTCAAATCAATTGTTCTTTGTTCATATTCATTGTCATGTTCTTTAGCATCCAACTCCTCATTTCGAATCTGTTTACATGCTTGAATATTGTCTTCAACTTCATGAGAATTGTTGAACATCTGTTGCAAAGAGATAGACTTCCTCTCCATCAAAAGAAAAGATAAGTATGATTGAAAGGTTGTTACATAATGGAGCATGGCAGCAACTTCAGGAGCTTGGAATTTTTTAGGGAGTTTATAATAAAGACTAGCGAACCTCCTACTGAAATTTGAGATGGTTTTATCTTTCATTCTTCTCATGGCATAAAAATCTGAAAGGAGTAGATCCCATGACTTTCTCTCACCCCAAAATCTATGGAAATCTTCCCTCAGTTCATCCCACGAGCTAATCGACTGAGGATGCAAATGTCTGAAGCATGCTTTGGCATCTCCTTGTAAGGACTGAGAAAATGCCCCCATAGACACATTATCATGTTTGATATCAAAAATTTCTATAAAATGTTGAAAGACCTAAATATGTTTTTCAGCTGACTTTCCATCAAGCTCTCCATCGAACCGAGGAAGGTACTTATAATGTTTCAGAGGAAAGTTATGAAGGATGGAAGGAAATTTAAGAGGATTGTATCTTTCTTGAATACTGGAGGGTGTAGGATTAAGAACAGAAGGTACAATCTTAGATTTGGTTTCATTAAGCTAACAAGAATGATCATGAACATCATATGGTTYAGAGGAAGGAGCTTGGTGAATATTGGTTATACAAGAAGAARGAGGTATACCTACAGTTTTCCATGGAGGATATACAAGGGTAKMTCTYYGRKCTTCATTTKAATGCAKTAAGTGAAGAAWTATTMTTTTGAAAAACTCAGGAAAGGACAAGAAGATATTGATAAAACAWAAAAGTACTTCTTGAACTAAACTTAAGCTCGAGTACCTTATTTTTCCATACTTCTCTTCCATATCTCTGTCAATAGGTCTCATTCTCCAGTGGAGTCTTTGAATTGCATTTGAAGCTTGATTGGAGTCGCCAGGAAAACTTTAGCTCTGGATTCTTCTGCCAGTGGAATCACCTTCAATTGATTTTTTGATGTGTGGAGTCACCAGAGAAGAAATATAGCCAATATGTGCCTAAGTGCCTGCTTCTCTCAGACCTCAGAACTCAACCATGTAGTTCTTTCCCAGGGAAAATTTTCAATTTTGTCCCCGACAACGACACCAAAATGTTAGCAGTTCGTAAATCTATTCGAATGATAAACAAACGACAAAGTTAACCTTTTCAACCAAATTTGAGACCCAAAACTAGCCTTTCGGATCTGGAGCAGGCTCTCTCAGGAGGCATAGTCTCCGCGTAGGATTTGGCTTTGAAAGCGGTGGCTAGATTTAACACCTTCGATAAAATTCCTTCTGGTTATATTGGTGCAAGAAAGTAAGACTTGGGCTATGAAGTCGATTAGAGGAAATGACAGAGACAAATGACTCGGTGACTGAACTAGAGAGTATAAGGCTAGGCAAGAAACAATCTTCAGTGTAAAACAATAATGTGTGGCGAGGAGAAAAACATAGGAAGTAACTTGGAGCTCCACTGCGGGCGAATTCAGAGTTAGCTTTTAGAAGAAAACGTTTTTTCTAAGTGGCGTGAACAAGGGGCACTACGTAGCGAATCCACAGGTTCAAAAATTAATTCTGAAATAGGAAGAAAAAGATATGAATAGATATGACAGGAAGCACATATGCAAAGAAAGATGCACAATACATCTGACTGCTACAACTAGAATCTTTTCATCAAGTTACAAGACCTTTGCATTAAATTTCAGTCAACAAACTCAAAATCTTACAATAGTTGTCGTCTACCAATTTTTCCAACCAACCTCTTTTACATGAAAATGATCCCCATATATAGAAAACTAATGTCACCCTTGGTTTTTAGGGTCAAGCTACTCTCTCCTGGAATCATGGATCCAGTTTCTTTGAAAGAGAGCAATAACTTCAATGGATTTACTAAAAATAGGAAACCCGACTTTTCTGAATCATAATCGTAACCGAGATATTCTTTACAATCATTGATCATGTTCAACATTCGACCCTGTGGTTGTGATAAGTCATCATTTTCACTACTGGACACCCTGTCACCCCTGCACAGCAAGTCTGCTACGCAATAGTAACCTACAACAAAAAACGCAGTGGATTACGTAGAAAAATTGGAAAATAGGCGTTAAATATGACACCATATATTACTAATAAAACACTATTTTTCAAAACTGAGAGATTTTTTTGTATTTAAGATCGTTATGAAGAAAAACCTCTCTCGGTTTCTAGGAATTCATCTCCAGCTGGTCGTAATATGCATCGAAAAAATATGTCTTGGAGAGGAAATCATGAAAACTGAAAAATAGGGCTCAAAGATTCCTTCGAATCTCCCAAAATATGAAAAAAAWTTCAAATCTGAGAGAGGTTTTCATTTTTTGGTTTGTCCTAAAAAACACCTTTAGGGGATTTTCAAAATTCCTCTCCAGTTGGTCAGAAAATGATCTTGAAGTTGACCACTAAACCAGTCATTTGCRCAGCGCGACCTGTAGCATGTGCGTAGGAAAATCCTCTACATGAAAGCATCCTCTGCGCAACGAAATCCACTATGCGACAACATCCTATGTGCGACAGTCCACTGCGTGATGAGATCCATTGTGCGACAACATCCTATGCGCGACAACATTCTTTGCACGACAACATCCTCCACGCGGTGTGCAGTGAATTTTGCAACGCGCAATTGCAAATGGAAATGGGAATAATAAATGATAAAGCTTCCTTTTGAAACTGATCCTTGGAGATGTTAGATGATGCTATGAATAAAAACAATATTAGGGTTGACAAGCATGACTTTGGAAACTACTCACAAACCTCTAACTTTAGCTATGAAAATCATGGTGCTAACAACTGGCTCCAACGGGGATGTTATCCTCCTAGTGAGGTAGAAAAGAACTCGTAGACCCTTATCCTATCCATTGGGATGCTCCTGAACCATTGAAAACTCTGCTCTGACCTATCACCTGTATCCGTTGAAAATCCAAAACTGTGTATGCGCTAAACTGAAATCTGAAACAAAGTTTGAAAAGAAAAATGTAGATTGCTAAAAGAAATGCTCGACATGCCGAGCTTATTTGTACCTACCTACCCTAACTACTGAAATGAACTGCCAATCAAGTGAAATCATAATTCCAATGCAACCATGCAAGCATTTTATCCACTTTTTGCTTTCTTTGCACATGCTTACTCCAAATCTTGTTTACTGATGACTCATTCAAAAATTTATCCATAAATTCAAATCTCAAAAAATAAAAAACATTGAGACTTTTTGCCACCTCCAACAAAAATGCAAATGGATCCTCTAGAACATGCAAAAAACAACAACCATGTTTCACCCCTTCCACTGCATTCTCATTTTTATGTGATTTAACCTATTGATTTCCACTAAGAGGCTGGAAAAGTTGTCGAGACTACTAGAAATAACAATCTTCTGAATCAGAAGACAGTGTTGGCTGAAATGAAACCTTTGGTGGAAAGCAATCCATCTCTAACATGGACGTTGATTTACCATCATCTTTATTTCCAAGATGGTAGCTGAGCATAGGATGCAAATCTGAACTGAAATAACCTTCCATGTAATCAAAAACACAATCATAAAATGCATGAGAAGGTTGTTGGTCTTCCTCACTGATAACAATTTACTTATGTAAAACAATGTCACTGTGAATGCTTTTAGACTTCACTGCTTCCTCTATTATCTCATGATTTACTTTCAACAATTCAAAGGAGGAAAAACATAATGGAAGACAATTTTCATTTGCAAGTCCACTGCTTTCATCATATTCAACATGATGCCTGGAGGATTTCATATTTGAAACATTATAAACATTTTGCTTCAGCAATTCGAAAGAAGAAAAACACAATGGCAAGGTTCTTTCACCTGATTCAAAACCTTCTTCATTTTCTTCACTACTGTCATATGCACATTTTTCAATTTCTTTGGATTTCTGAACACACTCATTTTCATATTCATCTTCAACCAATGGCTGCAATTTTGAACTGATAAAACCTTCCATATAACAAGCAACATGGTCGTTAAACACATGAGAAGATTGCTGCAATTTCTTGTCAATCGTTTCCCATGAATCAACGTTATTTTGCATCAACACACATTCCTCTGCCTCAGTGATGATCTTTAAATTTTCTTTCAAAAATTTAAATGGAGCAAATCATAAAGGTGAAGAATTTCCTTCGGCTGATTCAGTACTTTCTTCATATTCTTCTTTGTAGCTATGATATGTAGGTTGATTGTTCTAATTACACTGCTGAAAAGGAACATTTTCTGATAGAGAACGTGCAGTTGGTTGTTCCAGGAAGTCAACATCATAACCATCATCATATTCATCATATATAGGCAAATTAACAACATCTGCAATGTCATCTAACAAGAAAAAGCTTGGGACATCAACCTGCTCTTCAACAAGCTGATTTGCAAACTCATTTTCTTGACTATCTACACATGAATACATAGAAAAATCAGCCCCGTGCTTATCATGGGATGGATTAGAAGCTAAATTAGCACCTTCTTTTTCAATAAGTGGAATATAATCCTTTGCAAAATCATCAGCATTTAAAGCTTCAAGAGGACATATGATATTGTTAACCCTCTTCTCAAGATTCAAATCAATTGTTCTTTGTTCATATTCATTGTCATGTCCTTTAGCATCCAACTCCTCATTTCAAATCTATTTACATGCTTGAATATTGTCTTCCACTTACTGAGCATTGTTGAACATCTGTTGCAAAGACATAGACTTCCTCTCCATCAAAAGAAAAGATAAGTCTGAATGAAAGGTTGTTACATAATGGAGCATGGCAGCAACTTCAGGAGGTTGGACTTCTTTAGGCAGTTTATAATAAAGACTAGCGAACCTCCTACTGAAATTTGAGATGGTTTCATCTTTCATTCTTCTCATGGCATAAAAATCTGAAAGGAGTAGATCCCATAACTTTCTCTCACCCCAAAATCTATGGAAATCTTCCCTCAGTTCATCCCACGAGCTAATCGGCTGAGGCTACAAATGTATGAACCATGCTTTGGCATCTCCTTGTAAGGACTGAGAAAAGGCCCTCATAGACACATCAACATGTTCGATCTCAAAAAGTTCTATAAAATGTTGAAAGACCTGAATATGTTTTTCAGTTGACTTTCCATCAAGCTCTCCATCAAACCGAGGAAGGTACTTATAATGTTTCAGAGGAAAGTCATGAAGGATGGAAGGAAATTTAAGAGGACTGTATCTTTCTTGAATCTTGGAGGGTGTAGGATTAAGAACAAAAGGTGCAAGCTCAACTTTGGTATCATTAATCTCACAAGAATGATCATGAACATCATATGTCTTAGAGGAAGGAGCTTGGTGAATATCGATTATACAAGAAGAAGGAGGTATACCTATAGTTTTCCATGGAGGATATACAAGGGTATCTCTCTGGGCTTCATTTGAATGCAGTAAGTGAAGAATTATTCTTTTGAAAAACTCAGGAAAGGACAAGAAGATATTGATAAAACAGAAAAGTACTTCTTGAACTAAACTTAAGCTCGAGTACCTTATTTTTCCATACTGCTCTTCCATATCTCTGTCAACAGGTCTCATTCTTCAGTGGAGTCTTTGAATCACATTTGAAGCTTGATTGGAGTCACCAGGAAAACTTTAGCTTTGGATTCTTCTGCCAGTGGAATCACCTTCAATTGATTTTCTGATGTGTGGAGTCGCCAGAGAATAATTACAACCAATATGTGCCTAAGTGTCTGCTGCTCTCAGACCTCAGAACTCAACCATGTTGTTCTTTCCCAGGGAAAAATTTTAATTTGATCCCCGACAATAGCGCCAAAATGTTAGCACTCCGTAAATATGTTCGGCTAATAAACAGACGACGAAGGTAACCTTTTCAACCAACTTTGAGAGCCAAAACTAGCCTTTCGGATCTAGAGAGGGCTCTCTCAGGAGATGCGGTCACCATGCAGGATTTGGCTTTGAAAGCGGTGGCTAGATTTAACACCTTAGATAAAATGGGTTATGGTTATATCGGCGCAATAAATTAAGCCTTGGGCTATGGAGTCAATTAGAGGAAATGACAGAGACAAATGACTTGATGACTGAACTTGAGAGGATAAGGCTAGGCAAGCAACAATATTCAGTGTAAAAAAATAATGTGTGCCATGGATAAAAACAAAGGAAGTAACTCGGAGCGCCACTACGGGTGAATTCGAAGTTATCTTTTAGAAGAAAACGTTTTGTCTAAGTGGCGCGAACAAGGGGCGTTGCGCAGCGAATCCATAGGTTCAAAAATTTGTTCTAAAATAGACATAAAAAGATATGAATAGAGATGACAGGAAGAAAATATGCAAATAAAGAGGCACAATACATCCAACTGCTACAACTAGAATCTTTTCATCAAGTTACAAGACCTTTGCATTAAATTTCGGTGAACAAACTCAAAATCTTACAATAGTTGTCGTCTACCAATTTTTCCAACCAACCCCTTTTACATGAAAATGATCCCCATATATAGAAAACTAATGTCACCCTTGGTTGTTAGGGTCGAGCTACTCTCTCCAAGAATCATGGATTCAGTGTCTTTGAAAGAGAGCAATAATTCAACGGATTTACTAAAAATAGGAAACCCGACTTTTCCAAATCATAATCGTAACTGAGATATTCTTTACAATCATTGATCATGATCAAAATTCGACCCTATGGTTGTGATAAGACACCATTTTCCCTTATGGACACTCTGTCACCCCTGCACAGCAAGTCTTCTACACAACAGTAACCTACAACAAAAAACACAGCGGATTGCGCAACAAATTCGGCAAATAGGCGTTAAAGATGACACCATATATTACTAATAAAAAACTATTTTCCAAAACTGAGAGAGGTGTTTTTATTTGATATTGTTGTGAAGATAAACCTCTCTCAGTTTCTTGGAATTCATCTCCACCTGTTTGTAATATGCATCGTAAAAACATGTCTCGGACATGAAATCATGAAAACGGAAAAATAGGGCTCAAATATTCCTTCGAATCTCCCAAAATATGAATTTTTTTTTAAATTTGAGAGAGGTGTTTATTATTTGGTTTGTCCTGATTTTTTTTTTTTGTGGATTTTCAAAATTCCTCTCCAGTTGGTCAGAAAATGATCTTGAAGTTTACCACTAAACTAGTCATTTGTGTAGCCCGACCTGTAGCATGTGTGCAGGAAAATCCTCTGCGCGAAAGCATCCTCTATGTGACGAAATCCACTGCGTGACAACATCCTATGTGCGACAAACCACTATGTGAAAAAATCCACAGCGTGACAACATCCTATGCATGACAACATTCTTTGCGCGATAGCATCCTCCGCACGATGCACAGTGAATTTTGCAGCGCGCAGTTGCAAATGGAAATGGGAATAATAAATGATAAAGCTTCCTTTTGAAACCAACCCTTGGAGATGTTAGATGATGCCAGGCATAAAAACAATATTAGGGTTGACAAGCATGACTTTGGAAACTGTTGACAAACCTCTAAATTTAGCTATGAAAATCATGGTGCTAACAAGAACCACAATGCATAATAGACAGGAAGGAAATCCCACTTAGGAATAGAACCATTGCACAGGTCAAGGTGCAGTGGAAACCCTTTGGTCTAGATGAAGCTACATGGGAAATGGAGGATGCCATGAAACATGCATACCCATTTTTGTTTACTTCTTTACATACAGAGCACATCGACAGGTAGAACATCGGGGACAATGTTCTTTTAAGGGGGAGGGGATTGTAATACATGTTTCCCCTAGCTTTTAAATATAACTATAAATTTCCAAAATACTATGGCATACTAAATATGTGTGAGTGTTGGATTTGATGAACCTTTTTATTATAAAAGTTAATGTATGTATTTCTATTATTAATTAAAAATGGATAGCGTTACATAACTATTGAAAGGGGGGTTTGCCAAGATAGATCATGATGCTATGAGAGATATGGCGAGGGGAACCAACAATGGTTGAGATGAACCCCACCAAACTACCTTACTGGATTTAATTGCTTAGACCTAGAACAGTCCTCTAACCCAGAAATGAATTACTAGTAAGGTTGGTAGTTGGAACAACCCTCCTCAAGAGTTAATGAGGAGATGGGGGAAGAGTACCCATCTGCAAGGCTTCCATAATTGACCATGATTTGGGGATTCAAACCCATGCAATCTTGCTGAGGAAGACAAGAAAGGAAGTAATTTCTTGGGCAGAGGTAGATTTGAGAGGAAGAAGAGTTGAAAGACCAATCTCCAAAAGAAAAAAGAGTACTTGCAGCTCTCTGGTTCGAAGGAGAACTGAGAAACAACTTTGTTATGGGTGCAAGAAGCTACTAGAAATGTTTTCAGTCAAAGATGATAAATGGGGTTGATGAGTAAATGGGGTTGATGATTTAATGTGGAAGTACTCGTTGCATACCCCCTTGCTTGGTATAGATAAAACTATTTTCCAAGACCCTGTGGGAGGAGGAGAGTAACCTTCATCCCTGATTATCGCAGAGAAATAAGAAAGAGTCTCTCTCAGAGAATCATGGTCTATCTAGTGGGTGGCCAGTGGTAAATCCATTCAGGAGTGGATGTGCCTACAGTTGTGTGGAAAAAAACACCCCTTTCAACAGTCGCTTCATGATTTCCGGTTTCTAATAAGTATTTTCATACTCTGTGTATTGAAATGGAAGTAATGGTTGATTTCCTATGTTTATGGTTAAATTTTACGGTGTTTGATAAATCATTAGAAATGCTTATTAATCTTCTGTAAACTTATGTATTTATATAGTCCTTTATTACCTCTTCTTAGCAGCAGGAGAATTATTAGACATGGGTCTTTAAAGGAATTCAAGAACCAATCTACGATTTATGTACTTGTTGAGTATCCCTTAGGAAATCTTCCCAAGGAATTATTTTGTGATATAGGAGTCGGGGAATTCTTCGTTGCGATACCTCAGTCATATCGACCTATCGAATTACCTTTGCGGGAATACTGAGTTAGAAATATGTGGAAGGAGGAAGCCTCTTTCAAACCCTTCACCTATGTGACCGAGGGCTTATGTCCACGGTTCTAACCAAACCACAACTAAGTGTTGAGAGTGTAGCCTCAAGGATTATCTGAGGACCCATATGACCAAGGTCTGGGAACCCTACACTATGCTCGAAACAAGCTAATATTTTTTGGCTTCAGAACTCCAGGAGTTCAAAGATTCAGGTTATTATGGCCTTACCACTTTCAAAATGACCGAAGGCAACCTATTGCTATGGTTACCCACGAGGTTGACCGACATGTGGCGATCTCCCTAACCTTGACAGATGGACCTATCCCATCATTAAACCCTGACTCACTCACCAATCATGAAGTAACAAAATGCCGCAAATCCGAGGGTAATTGAGAGTCTCCCTGGCTATTGGATCTATGTTGAGGTTATTCCAATGTTGACTACTTCGGGAGGATGAAGGTGTCATAGCACCAAATTCCTCAAATGCTAGATTTGAAAATTAATGTGAGCCATGGATCTGGGAAGTCAGTTGAGAACCCTTGTTAACCACCCGATCAACCCATGGATGGACTCACATACAACACTTTGGAGAAGTCCTACTTCGGGAGAGAAGAGCTGTCATAACGCCAAAACTCTCGAATGTCAGAGCTACGAATTAACAAGAACCGTAGATTTAGATATGCTTCGAGATCTTCCCTGGCTGTTGGATAAATGCCAAGTTTAGTCCAACATCGACCATTCTGGGAGGAAGGGGGTGGTAAGCAAATAGAACACCCGAACACCGAATTTGTGAAGTGATAAGAGCCATCGATCTGAGGAAATTTTAGGATCTCCCATGATAGTTAGATCTAGACAGTGGTCAGCCCGATGCTGACCACTCTGAGAGAAATGAGAAGTCACATAAAGGATCCCCCAAACGTCGAAGCTATGAACTAATAGAGGATGTATATCCATGGATCTACGTGGACACTTCTCCAGCATGAGATCTAAGGGTGTCGAAATGCTATCAGTCTGGAGTGATGTGGCATGCTAACGTCGCCTAGGGGGATGTGGACCCACGTTTGATGTGCCATGTGTCACCTTGATTCATACTTTTTGTAGACCCTATGTATCCATTCAAACGTGACACATGTCACCCACTGAAGGGGCCATGTGTCATATCTTCCTTACCGTGTGTCACCCCCCTAGTACATATCCACTTGACCTATTGGTGGGTGGAGTACTCAGGACCCACCTGTCCTTGCCTATGCGTTTAATGTGCCACAACGTGCAAGGGTGGACCCTTCGGGATTACGAGACTTTAGAACTCCAGATATTTGGAGTGTAGTATCATAGATAAGCTAAAAGGACTAAAGGTTGGAGCCACGTGGTGATATTTCAGGCTCCTTTGGAAGTTTAGGATTTCGGGACTTCGAAGGATATGCGTGTAGAAAGAAAAAGGGGCATTCAGCGCTGAAGTGCCAAATGCCGAATTCCCCTTTAGGTTATGTGTTAAACGAGGATCAATTTTCTCCATTGGAATGGATGATGGATGGGCTTCTATCGTGGAAGTAGAAACTTGGGGATGGTACGAATGAGATGGGCCCACATGGGTGCCACGTAGCCCTTGATTAATAATTCCCAAAAATCTTCGAGAGGCCATAAATTGCAATCCAGAGCTCGGATTTGAGCCCACTAGTAGTCGTTAGAAAGCTACGGTTGAGTAGAAGAGGATAGAGACCTCAAAAAGAGGATTGGATATGGTTAAAGTAAACAAAATTTTGATGCCCCATCCCTAAAAAGGGTACTTAGAGGTCAGGTGTGTTACATTAGGAGTATTTGATACTCGTATTTGAGTGCAAGGTATGGAGAATATTGGTGTACTCTGGCACCATCTGGTCTCTCTCTTGACATAGAGTTGTCCATCTGATGTACTAGTCATCATAGTTTCCAACAAGGTGGAATTCCTTCTTGAGGGAATCAACAAAACCTACCCAAGTCGGATATGTCCTAAATGTTGTAGAATCATCTCCATCATTTCCCTCCTAGTATCTTTCCCACCAACCTTTGACATGTGGAAGGGCCTTAATAAGTGCAAAGGTGATATTTTCGATGTCCGAATTTTTTTGAACATAGTAATAACCCTCTAATAGATTTAACCATTTCTCCAAAGAATATGCATCTATCTTTCTTCAAGTAAAGGAATGTCAAATTTAACTTATACCTTGAAGGTTGTCACACCTCCGAAATGGTTTCTTGGTCATCGTTGAAAGATTTGAGCAAAATTATCCATCATGACGTTCCTATGTCACACAAGGGATTCATTGAGAAACAACCTCATAAGATATACTTCTCTTTCATCTGTTATAGGAGGCCTCCTAGGCTAGAGAGAGTGTCTTCCCCAAGTGAAATTAGTTTGACACCCAACTCTTTATACCTTAACCTCATTGAGGACATGCACTGAGAAATAACAAAGATCAGATCGCTCTGATACCACTAATATGCATTGTATAGAGAAAAAATTGAAAGGCATGGATATGAATGGAAACATACACAAAAAAATATTGCAGAGAGCATAGTAATACAGTGAGAACCAAATTCTATTAATAAGTGAAATAGGAAAAGACTATGAAATGTCAAGCAATACAAACTATCTAGAATGGTGGTAACTTATCTCTGAAGAGAGAGATGCTAACTATGCTCATTCGCAAGATGATAATTAGAATAGGATGAAATGGCCTTTTAACATGAAGAATTAAACAGTAAGAAGAAAAAATACTAAATACACAAAACCCTAATCCTAGAAGATGATGTGGCCAAAAGGAATGTGGTACCTGAGGAGTCTAGGTGATACATCAACTTCCCAAGGCCGCAACTTCCACATACAAACTTCATTTGGGGTGCATAATATCCCATTGGAAGTATCTCGATGACAAGAAGATTTCAATCAAGGATGAGTAATGTCATGGAAACCCTAATCTGTCACAAGTCCAAAAAGCATTGTTTAGGGCCTCAAAAACACGCCAAAACTTCAGGACCTGAAAAATGGAGAAACATTGCCAAGATGGGGAACTGTTATGAGTCAATGGAAGAGGAGGATTGATTCAGATTATGCTGAGAATGAAATGAGACAAAAACAAAAATATAGCAGAGAACA
>JASDQU010305865.1:56786-68892 GCA_032191745.1 Picea mariana | reverse complement strand
TGATTTCTGAGGCCAGTCACCATTCCAAGATCCTGATCCTGGGCTCTTCCTCTTCTTTTTGTCCTCCAACTCCTGCTGCATGAATTTCTCCTAAAGCTTGAGGCAAGGCTAAAGGGTTGGGACAAAACTGGCTTGGCAATTTGGCAGAGTTTCTTTGCTATGATTTTCCTCCTTTGAATAGTACCCCTACCCCTCCTTTTATAGGCTAGAAGGAGCTAGGGTTTTTGGCGAACTCTCAACCATGCATGGCTCGAAGTTCCAGTTAACTGACAAAAATCCTCGTGTCCCGACTGAAACTTTCCTGATTTTTTTCTTTGTTAGGTACCCGCGGGCTGTTTTGGGTTAGCCCGCGGATGCCCGCATGCAGTATAAGGACAACAAGCGGTTGCCCGCGCCCAGTGAGAAGTTAGGGCGCGGGTTGCTTGTTTTAAGTGGTTTTTTGAGGAATTGTTCAGCATGGCTTTGGCTAGGAAGAGGCATGAGTAGGCCTGATGCCAGGTAAGTAGGGATAGTGCAATTTAGGGTTATAACACATGTCCATGTAGATGCATTAGCCATAACACTTGGATCTATCTTGGCACAGCCAAGAGTGGGAGACTTGGATCACCCGATAGAATTTGTGAGCATGAAGCTCTCAGACTCAGAACAAAACTATAACACAACAGAAAGAGAAGGCCTAGCTATGGTCTACGCACTGTAAAATTTTAGACATTATTTATTGGGGAAACACTTCAATATGTTCATAGATCACTCAACCCTGAAATATCTAGTCAACAAGCAAGTGTTGGGGGGGAGAATTTGTCGATGGTTACTCCTATTTCAAGAATTTTACTTTGAAGTAATTGTTAAACCAGGAAAATTGTACGTAGAACCTGACCACCTATCAAGGGTCACAAATGGAGAAGAACCTACGAATTTAGAAGACAACTTTCCATATGCACAATTATTATCAGTCCAGATCATTGATGAATAATTCGTAGATATCATTCAATGCTTGAGCACAGGTAGTGCACCACAAGAATATAGCACCGTGTAGAAGAAAAACCTAGAATTCTGCAATGTCGACTATCAACTGATTGCAGGACACTTATACAAAATGGGCACAAATAACATCTTGCAAAGGTATGTGTTAGAACACAAAATACCATAAGTTCTAGCAGAATCCCATGAAGGAATAGTAGGACATTACGTAGGTAAAGCTACCATGCAGAAGGTATTGCATGCAGGACTTTGGTGGCCAACAATTCACAGAGACTAGAAGGAGTACTGCCAAAGATGTGATGTTTGTCAAAGGGTAGGCAAACCCAACCAAAGGGACGAGATGCCATTATGACCGAAGGTAACACTCCAGGCATTCAATAAGTTGGAAATAGACTTTGTGGGAACAATCAACCCACTAGAAAAAAGAACATGAGAAAGTTACATTATAACCATGATGAAATACCTAACAAGATGGGTGGAAGCCACACCAGTAAAGGATTGTAGCACAGAAACAACAACGCATTTTTTATTTGAGAAAGTGATCACTAGATTTGGGTGCCCAAAAACTTTGATGAGCGACCAAGGCACACATTTCATAAACAACACCATCAACTCAATGACTGAAGAGTTTGAAGTCCATCATCAGAAGAGAACACCATATCACCCACAGGTGAATGGCACAGTAGAATCATTTAACACCATCAGCACTAACAATGATCTGTAATGTCAACATGGACGACTGGGACCTCAAAGTACTAGAAATATTATGGGCCTACAAAACTACATGCAAAAATCTAACAGGGAACATGCCATTCAAACTTGTCTATGGCCAAGAAGCAATGGTGTTGTTGAGTCTCAAAATTGTCGCATTTTCATCCTCTTTTCCTTTCACCATTCTTCACATTTATCCATATTCTACCACTCCATAAATCATTCATTAATACCATTTTCATAATTAAATATGGGTTTAACCTTATTATTTTCCAAATCATTTATTCTAGTATTAAAAGGGAATTCGTGATTAAATATTAGAAAATTGACATGATTTCATATATATCTCAAAACTGTGTGAGCTTTGTCATGTGTAGTAATATGTGAAGGATTAATTCAAAAAGACTTCTCGAATACTTCCTCCACCATTTCAAGTTTTGAGGAGATAATTCAAGCCTATTCCAAGGAGAAGATCATGGAGATATGGATAAACATATCTTATCCAAGATATATGAGAGATATGTGTGAGGATTTGAAGGGATCATATTTTGTAATAATGGGAAATTGGTTGAGATAAAATTAGATCTGTAATTATGAGATGCTTATCTTCTTTTCAAATCTATCACGTATAAAAGAGAGTTCCCTCTCTTCATGAGGAGAGGAGAATTGTTATGGTGTAGATTAGATTCATGAAAAGACTCTTTTTGTAAACCTACTTGTTGGATATTAATGCAAGTTTGAATTCAATGTTTTTTTCTCTCTTAGAAGTTAGCATCTGGTGATCTAAAATCTTCCATGTTGGCATCAGCAAGGGCCACTGATCCAACTTGGTAAGCTCATTGTAAATTCTTAGTGTAGATTTTCATTTCATGTATTTGTTATTTTGATTTCATGTTATTTTGTTTGATTTCACTATTTGAATTCATTGCAAAGTGTGGTAATGCAAGGACAGTTGGATCTCCATATTTCACCATACATGAGCATTAATGGAGCATCCCACTACACTTAGATTTATTTTCCAGAATTGATTAGGTTACACCTTGCTAACACAAGAACAATCAAGACCTCCATCTCTCACCCTACATGCACCTATAATGGAATGTTGTGAATGTGCAAAGTGTTAATTGTTATTAGTTTAGTTTCTCCAAGAGATGGAATCAAAATTCATCTTTTCTTTTCATGAGCCATCAATGAACATGTCCATCACCTGAGCAAGAGCTTTTTCTTTTTTATGAGTTTTGCTTTCCAACTTTTGAAATGTGTGGAGAGTGTTATCTTTGAAGTGTGAAAACAAAGTGTTGAGTTTCAAATGTCTCTTATTTATGAAATACTCATCAAGCATAGATAAACTACCTATTGTTGGCACATATAGTGCATTAACTCTACTGATTACGAATCCCGGTTGATAATTTATGTTTGGTAATATATTATGCATATAACGACACCAACATTTTGGCGTCGTTGCCTGGGAGTTGTAAACGGTAATAGGTAGCATTTGAATTAGATTTCTTTAATGGTTTTTGGATTGGTTTTATGGACAACCTAAGGGCGGAGAGAAGACGGTAAGACAAGAGGTAATAACTTGTGCATCCACTTTAGTGGGGTTGATCCAAATTTAGGTTGTCCTATCCCTTTTATGCATAGGTGTTTTTCTTTTAACACAAGTGCGTTTGATTTCCGCAACTGTGAAGAGTGTTCTTTTATGTGTTTCAGCAAGAGTGTGTTGTTTCAGCAAGAGTATTTTTATTTGCATAAGTAGTTTAATTTCATTTAATATTTTCATATTTCATTTTTGGGTGCTGTAAGAACCCCTTTTTCAACATGGTTTAACAATGAGTTTCATCTTGGAACTAATCACTCAGATCCTAGAAGAAGTCAGGATCTCCTCTTCCTTGGGAGAGGAGATCTTGACAAGAATTAAAGGTTCAACTACTCCTCCAGAAACAAAGGAAGAGGAGATCTTGACAAGAATTAAAGGTTCAACTACTTCTCCAGAAATAAAGGAAGAGGAGATCTTGACAAGAATTAAAGGTTCAACTAGTCCTCCAGAAACAAAGGAAGAGGAGATCTTGACAAGAATTAAAGGTTCAACTACTCCTCCAGCCTTATCAAACAATGGTTCCAAGTAAGTACGCAATTAGATCAGTCTTTTTATTTCTATTTAGGTAGTTTACAGTTACAACAACTAGATTTACTTATTTTTACATATTTTCACTTTTCATTCGAAAAATTGGCAGAGAATACATTGTTGTTACTATTATGGGAATGGATACATTGGAAATCTGATTTGACATAAAACATTTTTCTTTTTTAATTAACATAGAGTAGGTAGGTTAATAAATAAAACAATGTCCAATTGCCTAATCTACTTTTTTTAGTCTCCAATTTTTAATGAGTTTGTCTCCATTTGCTAAAAAAAACAATATAAAACTAAAAATAAATCGGTCATTCAGCCTAGACCTGCAGGTAAAAACAATAAAACATTAGATGAATAAAACAAAATTGGTTTACAAAATTTAGGCGGATGAATTGTTTATTTTCCATGCTAAAAAAGTAGTTGAAACAATGCCACCTACAATCTTATCGCTGATTTGAGTCACACTATGCCATCTCTTTTCCTTCGTCCTTCATCAATCAACTCCATTGGGGATTTTTTTGTCAAACTGTCTGGATCCATTTCACAGTGTGTTCACTGAATACGTCGAGCCTCCGTAGATTCCCTTCATCTTGTAGCTCCTTGGAAATTAACTCTGTAACAACAACAAAATAAAATAAAAACTGCCTTGGCCAAACCATTTCTGCAATTTACTATATCTTCGCACTCCATCCACCTGCAATCGCTTGAAAAAAATCCTTCAAAACCTTCCATTATCAATAATTCTTCCTAAATAACCAAAGTCAATTCTGATCTTCCTGAATAAGAATCCGAGCGCAAATTTCTATGTGTTGGGTTATAGATAATTCTTTCTGAACTGGGATTTACGATTTATTCCTGAGATTCTCTCATTCAATACAATCTTCAAATCACTGATTAGGATACTATGCGGTTTTTGATTGAGAAATATAAGCCAACATCTTAACAACGTAGCTATTTCTAGCTGCCTTCAATTAAATACTATTTAAAATCAAAATCGTGACTACGATTATCACGACATGTTATTTTCAAAAAGAAAAGGGGGAAGGGTGTTTGTTAATATTAAAAACAATTATTGACGACTTTATTCATGGCATACCGACACCAATGGCTATTTTTGAAAACAAAATTAAAAATTTAGCAATAGACATGCCTCGTACTGACTGATCAGACTAGTCCAAAACCTACGATAATATCTTAGGACTACTAAGTGCTTAGATGAAATTCCATGTGCCAAGTGCTGCCTATAAAAATCCAATTTTCACTTGAATCTGTTGATATATTGTGCCTTCGAAGGATAGTGCAACTAGAGCCATGTCAATTTAGATGAATCCCTCTATATGGATTCACCATATATCCACAAATCAGCACTCACTGGACTTATGAATCCATATATCCAGTTCTTTGGTTTCTTGATCTGAAAAATATATTTGTATATATTGAATGTATTGTTCTACAGTTAGAAAATAATCTTGTGCAGTAATCAGTAGGATGGAGTTGGGTTTGATATGATCAGTGTTTGGTCTGTGTTTTTATGTACAACTTCCTATAACTTAATTTATTTATTGAACCTGCTTATGATCATGTCTCTCTACTCCATGCCACTGAGGGTTGAGGAAATATGAGACCATATAATAACATATAGGTGGAGTACATGAATGTTCTCTCCTAAAATCTGATCGAATGAATTTTGTGTGCAATCCATTTTTCTATTTTGGTATCAAAGGGTAGGTATATGAATAGATAGTTTTCTATGAGTGATTGATGGAGTGTGAAATTTTTGTGTGAGTTTTTTTTGCTTGATTGAAGCCCGACAAACATAGCTCCCACGTAGTGTAGTGAAAACAAAACAACATTGGACTTGCAATTTAAGATCGGAAATGTAGTTCATGACAGCCTACCATGTGCTATTCAATGAGCAGGGTTATGTTAGCCAGGGATCTTGTTGTTCTTGCTGGGCTTCCAACACAACTGGGGCATAAATCGTAAATCCCAGTTCAGTCGGTGAATCAGTCTCACTGATGGTTGTGGGAGTCAGTCAGCGATAAGTTTGTGAATGGAGCATACTTCGTTCCATCTGGGACAGGAAATGCTCTTCCAATGTAAAGATCACTAAGGATGCAGGAGCTCTGAACTGTATTCCCTCCCAGCCTTGTGCGTGATGGTTACAAGTATTCATGTCAATATTATTTTAGTTAATAATGGATAATTTGGTATAAAATTCTAAATGTTATATGAGTTTGGAATTTTAATTTAATTATATAATTTGCTATTATGTCCCTAAAAAAAAATAAAAATAATAATATAATAATAAAAAGAATTTTTTTTTATTTGTTCTATTATAAAACAAAAATTATTATAATAATAAAAATAATTTTATTCTAGTTTGTTTTGTTTTATAAAAAAATATATAATAATAAAAAAATCATAAAAAAAAAATTTAGGTAAAAATAAAAAACAAAAAAAATTGTAAAAAGAAAAAAATACTTTAGCAAATGGATTTCAATAAATTCCTGAAAATAATAATCAAAACATGTTTTACAATTTACACTCATTTGTTTTCTTAAATCACTTCACGCTACAAGGGTACAGCAAGCAAAGACAACAGGAACGATTGCACTTTATTTTTGAAATTGATTTGCTCACATTTGTCCTTCTTTGTACATTTCACGATGATCTCACCAAGTTTGCTTGCAGTATTAGTACTAACCTTTTTTGGTTTGCATATGATCGATTTTAATGCTGACGTGGTTTTCAAGAATCACAACATTTTTCAAGAAACATGCCTTGTTTTTTACAGCTTGAAGGAGTTGATTCTCATCATACGCATCATGACGTTTGCTGTTACACACAACCCATTCATACAACCATTTTGTGTCATGAGTTATTTCCTTGCATTTCTCCTTCGCAGTACCTTCATCATCCTTGTGTTGAAGCCCATCTCCCATTGAATTATCCTTCATGACTTCGCACAGGCCTATCTTTCTTAGTCGCAGACATCTCTTTATTTTTTTCAGTTCATTTTTCCTTGTCAATAAAACTATTCATCTCCCTTTCCATGACTACATTGCCTTTCCATACACACTACTACTACTGAGATCTTTTCATTTATAGTCCTACCACTCTTTTTATCAGAACTCACATTGACTGATGTGGGATTCCTTAATGCCCACCTTTCAACAAGTCTTGCCCCATATACCTCAACACATTATCTGGGATATAGACTAGAGTCCATTCTGAGTACCTGGAGGCTTGCATGCCTTAATGGAAAGTTCTCTTGTTGACAATCATGGGAATACATCAATGTCCCTTGATCATCAGATCTTCCAAGTGGCTCGACATCAGCTCATTCATTCGCACTTCGCAAGATGTACTCGGGTGCCTTGGCACTCATTGACATCAATGGTGAGTTTGCCTCACATTGGTTAACAACATGCATCAATGGCTGGTAATCCAATGAATTCTCTTCATGCTCGACATCGACACATTCATTCACATGGTTAGAATTGTACCATCAGTTTTGTAGCGGGTGAATACTATGCACTTTTTCATGATTCCCTCAGCAGTTACAACAGTATGACTTCAGCCATATGAGAGTACTATAGTTCCACTTTCATACCTCCTCTTTTCCATGATTCATCAGCAACAGTTCAGATTCCTCCACTTCACATTCTCTGATCCAGCAGTTACAGTGGTCGCAGCTACAACAACAGTCACATTTCACATGATCCTGCAACAGCATCAGCCATATTCCTATTACAAAGTTCATCTACTTTTTGGGTAAGTGGAGGTATGTTGTTTTCTACTCTTTAATCAAATGATGTATGTGTGAGCTTTGTCATGTGTAGTAATATGTGAAGGATTAATTCAAAAATACTTCTCAAATACTTCCTCCGCCATTTCAAGATTTGAGGAGATAATTCAAGCCTATTCCAAGGAGAAGATCATGGAGATATGGATAAACATATCTTATACAAGATATATGAGAGATATGTGTGAGGATTTGAAGGGATCATATTTTGTAATAATGGGAAATTGGTTGAGAGAAAAGTGGATATGTAATTATTAGATGCTTATCTTCTTTTCAAATCTCTCATGTATAAAAGAGAGTGCCCTCTCTTCATGAGGAGAGGAGAATTGTTATGATGTAGATTAGATTCATGAAAAGACTCTTTTTGTAAACCTACTTGTTGGAGATTAATGCAAGTTTGAATTCAGTGATTTTGTCTCTCTTAGAAGTTAGAATCTGGTGATCTAAAATCTTCCATGTTGGCATCAGCAAGGGCCACTGATCCAACTTGGTAAGATCATTGTAAATTGTTAGTGTAGATTTTCATTTCATGTATTTGTTAATTTGATTTCATGTTATTTTGTTTGATTACACTAGTTGAATTTGTTGCAAAGTGTGGTAATGCAGGGACAGTTGGATCTCCATATTTCACCATACATGAGCTTTAATGGAGCATCCCACTACACTTAGATTTATTTTCCAGAATTGATTAGGTTACACCTTGCTAACACAAGCACAATCAAGACATCCATCTCTCACCCTACATGCACCTATAATGGAATGTTGCGAATGTGCAAAGTGTTAATTGTTATTAGTTTAGTTTTTCCAGGAGATGGAATCAAAGTTCATATTTTCTTTTCATGAGCCATCAATGAACATGTCCATCACCTGAGCAAGATCTTTTACTTGTTTAGGAGTTTTTCTTTCCATCTTTTGAAATGTGTGGAGAGTGTTGTCTTTGAAGTGTGAAAACAAAGTGTTGAGTTTTGAATGTCTCTTCTTTATGCTATACTCATCAAACATAGATAAACTACCTGTTGTTAGCACATATAGTGCATCAACTCTACTGATTACGAATCCCGGTTGATAATTTATGTTTGGTAATATATTATGCATATAATTGCACCAACAGGTGTCATTAGAATTTCTAGTACCAAGTTTGCACGTAGCAACAATTACACAAATGACAAAACGAGGTGCACTACAGGAGAGAATGAATCAGTTAATGACCATGGGGAAAGATCAGATATTACCAGGATTCCACCAACAAGTTCAGAAAGCAAGGGACCAAGCTTGGCATGATAGACACATAAATAAGAAAACTTTCGAGGAAGTAAATCTAGTAATAATGTATGACAACAAATTGTTTCATCACCCAGGAAAGCTAAGAATGAATTGGCTAGGACCATAAGAGGTAAAATATGTCATAGACAGAGGAGCTATATAGTTAAGAGATTTATCAGGTGCAAAACTTAGAGGGATGATCAATGGGAGCTGACTAAAGCTGTACAAGGATAGTTGACCACCCACCACATAGTTAAAAAAAAAAAAATGTAATTACTACCAACAGAGGTGCAATGTGCTGGGGGAAGAAAAGGTGCACACACTTAGGAACACAGATGTAGTGAGAAGAAGGAAAATGGTCACATGCAAAATGTCAACAAGCGGGAAGAGGAAAGTCATCAAAACCAATACGACGTGACAACACTAGGTGGAATTAAAGGAAGGAAAGGACCTATGGGATGCCACATTAATCGTGCCAAATGGAAATGGAAAGGTAGAGTAATGGAAAGTATGAAACCTATGGAGGTGCATTAAACCCATAATTAAGGAAGTGTCCTTGACAAGCTTCATGGGAAACACATACAACACACGAACGTGATAGAAAACAGTCTATTCGCGAAAAGAGAGAAGACAAAGAGTAATAGAGGCTAAAGAGAACATACTGAGTTCACAGAGATCACAGAGACCATTTGAATTCAGAAAATGTTTGACATTCACCTCCATGGCACTGCCCAAGAAAGTAGAAGTGAGCCAGACCACTAGAAAAACTAGATTTCAGACCAGATCCCGAGTATAGGAGGAAGAAGGTGAACAACAGCCATCGGAGATTGTCAATGTTGATGAAATCCCATCTCCAAAAAAAACACCGATGAACCCTACACCGATAGCGGAATAAAACCAACAGCCCACACCATATGGCATGAATATAGATATACTGATAGAGGTATAGGAGTAGATGAACCATGACACAGAAACCCTAAAGGAGGTGCAACCAGAGAACACCGAAGCAGCTCCAAAAGTCAATGGAACAACGTTGAATCTGGAAGCAGCAATCGAGCTAGACGAGTCTTAAACAACCATATCATACCACCCATAAGAAGGAATAGTTGAAGATGTAATGGGTTGGTCAGAATTGTATACTAAGGAACAACCGGAATCCACTGGAACTTCGAGCCAGCCACCACTACCGAAGAAAGACAAGATACAGATACCCAGGTCACCTCGCAAGAAACCTTCTGCAGAAATCATTCTACCGCATATACCATATGGGGTACAAGTAGGACCAAACCTGTTGGGTCATATATAGAAGCTCAAATACTCAGACCACGATATACCAGACACATACAAGTTTCTAGAACTTTCAAAGAGAGTGTACATGGAGACGGTGGGTACAAATCCATTTGGGGAACCGATTAATCAGCCACTCCAATGGGCAACCGGGTTGGAGAAAATAGGAATTTTAGGTCTGCTGGACCTACCACATTTTGGCAAAGTGTTATCACCAGAATTTCATACACAAATGGTTACAAGAATACAACATCTTCAAAACACTCATTAGTTCACTCATGGGCCAAAAATGCATCTCCAAAAGGTCCAAAAAATATTCAACCAACAATAAAATCAGCATGCGCTAAAAATACACAAGGCGCACATGCACGTGTGACAGTCAGATAATGTCGGAAAGGAGCACATGCACCCGATGTGCGACTGCTGATGCAAAAATCCATGCACACATCAAAACAACACATTTATGATATTGGTCAGCCTTCAACCCACTTTTGGTTCATCTTCCAAGCCAATTTGACATCCAAATCTCGGCTGAATACAACTAGGGGGGTGGTCAAAGACCTAAAGGGCCCCTTATTCACACTAAGAACTAGTTGCATAATATCTCAAAGCTATGCTATAAAAGGAAGCCATGGGTGCACTATAATTTCAAGGAATTCATTTGCATTGTTATGCTACTGATATTCTCTTGGAGGATCCTCTTTCTTCATCAAGAGCATGCTAGCATCATTTCAGTTAGCCATTCATATCACCTCTAGATTGAATGTGCTTTGGATTCTCTTCACCATTTTATTTTAGTTCCTTATTTGTAAGAAGAGTTCAATATTTGGGGGTCCAAGATCCCTCCCTCAGAGGAAGAGGGGACCCAAAGTCTCCCTTTCTCTTTGGTGTTTTCTTTTCACTAATACAATCCTTTCCATTGGTGGAATGAGTCTTGTTTATTTCTTGTTCTAATGTCCTTATGCACTCTAGTTTAATTTCTTTTATCATTCTTAGTGTAATTCTTTGCTTATCTTTCATGATTTACACTTCTAACTCTTTCCTCTACTACTATCTTTCCTAGCTGACCCAACTGGGCTTGTAAGCACCCTTATTTTGCTCATTTAGGTGACAAAAGAGGTGGAACAGATTGGTGACTCCACTGGGGAATGGTATCAATTGCCTACCCCATTTGGGTTATTTTATCTCTTCTTTTTGTTTTTTTTAACTTGCAGGGACCATAACTGGCCCAATCTGACCTGCAAAAAGCCAATTTCAATGCTGAGCAGAGAGAATTTCATCCGAAATTTTCTTCACAACCGTGTAACAGACAGTGTGCACATGTTTTAAACCACAGGCACATATTCAGTGCACATGTGCCAAAACCACTGTATTGCTCAGCGCCTTCTGTGCACCAGTGCCCATAACTCACTTTTAGTTCAGGCATTGGTGCCCACAACACCTCTGTCTATTCTGAGACCCGCGCACCTGTGCAGAAAAACACACATTGTAAGCTTTTTGTGATTTGTGGAAGGCCCATAACCTTGTTAAAATTGATTCCATGCACATTGTAATCTGCACCACACTTATATTCCCTCTCCATATAAAGGGATTAGTCAAACATAGGCACTAAGGGGGTTAAAATAACAAATTTTCCTCTTTTGCTTTAATGTTGCCACATGGATGGCTTTCTTTGACTATGAGTATAATTTGGAATCATCTTTAGATCACATATAAAACTTGCATTGGGACCAGAAATTGGATATCAATCGTTGAGTATGCTCTTCTCTCGCACCCCAAAATGATCTTGAGAATAAGAAAGATATTGAGGAAACATTTCATCTCCCTTAAAAAAGATAAAATCTTTAGGAGAGTGTTAACGATATTTCTTGTAAGGGGGGTTAGAATGCAAAAGAATGGGTTAAAACCCACTTGTCCTA
>JASDQU010305865.1:41472-54590 GCA_032191745.1 Picea mariana | reverse complement strand
CACTTTGACCGAGGTACCTATTGACCAAATTTTAGGACATCTACCCAGGTGGAAATTGTGGTTTGCAATTTCACCTTGATTGGATTTTGTGTGGCTACTGGGAAATATCGCCATCTCTTTTTGGATATGCATCCTCTACCCCTCATTATAACTGATTACTTCATCCTTCACTAGTTCCTCTTATGGTGGCTTCAGACCCCACTGTTGAGTGTTATTGGAAGGTCTAGTGTTGTTTGAGAGGAAGGACATTACATCTTTTAGGACACGAGTATTTGTTTTCTTTGTTCTCCCACACAGACAAAATCCACCTACCCACATGTATGCTTCTTTATCAATTGATTTATGTATGTTGTTCGTGTGATTACATATGATTATGAGATATATTGTGAAGGTCCAAATTAGACAAACTCTCTTGTTAATTAATTAGTCTCATCACCATTTGCACACATCCACTTTGTTAGTTGGACATCATATGGGACCCACAAAATCCCTGTTGTTCCAGACACTTGCTAAATCTCCCTCCCATTCTAAGGGGAATTCCTAGTCTTGCCAGCTCATCAACCATATTTTCCCACACCCCTGTGACTGCTACTATCTTGGGATCATCTTTGCTTGGTTCCATTTTGCTTGGGTCCACTTCCCAAGGTCAAGCATCCCCACACTCTCCTTTACATGGAAGCGGGGGGCCAACTTATTCTGAAGGGAGAAGTACAAACCCACCTAGTCCCCCTCAAGGATCAGGAACACAAAACACTCACACTATGGCTGCAACTAATCCTTCGCCACCACCTCATATGCCATACTTGGCCTCCATCAACATACTAGATCTGACCAAACTCATCAATGATCCTATATTGCATGACCCCACATGGCCTGCAATGCCTACCAAATTGCCTTCAAACATCCCCAATTTTGAAGGAAAACTGGGAGACGATCCTGCCAACCATATCATGACCTTTCAGTTATGGTTCTCTTCAAACAAAATCATGGACAATTCCATCCGATTAAGGTTATTTCAACATACACTCACTGGCCCATCAGCTAAGTGGTATGTAGAAGAAAAATATGGATCCCATGTGACCTTTGAGTCCTTTGCCAAAGCATTCTTGACCTTATTTCAACTACCAATTTGTCATGACAATGGCCTCGAACTACTCTCAGAATTTAAACAAACCTCCACCATGCACATCGTTGACCACATTCACGAATGGAATTGGCGACGTAGTCTCTGCAAAGCTGAAGCTATTCTAAACAATGTCTCAATTAGTTCCTCAAATCACTTGTTTCCCTCCTTGCCAAAGACGTGGCTTCCACCTTCCCCCAATCTGAAGAAGAATTCATTAGTAAGGCCCAACAGTTCAAACTCATTTACTCACAGTCGGGGTACTTGTATACGATCCTACCTGACTCCCTAAGACCCATGCCATTTGGCCAGGACAAACCTGGGATGTCTCACTCAGCGGATGGATTGATTGGTACCACTACACACCACAATTTACATCCCTAACAACCACCAATGTATGGCACACCTCAATATCCACCAGCATATGGTGGACCCCCTTATTATAATCCTCTCCCTTATCCACAAACATACCCCTTAACCTTTCCTCCACCCACCAGTGGACCACCGCCAGCACCCACAATATACTTTGCGGCCCAATCTGGTTTTGGTACCCCATCTACCTCTTCTTACACCCTAAACACTAGTGAAAGCGTCATGCCTTCCTATACATCCTATGGATCATTACCACAGAATAATATGTACTTTCCATTCCCTGGCCCCCCCAGCCCATTCCTTCACCACATAGACAACCACATGCTAGGGTTAATTTTGTTCAACCCTCTCCCATTCAGTAGTATCAAAATTTTGAACAGTTGAATACGGCTAATCCATCCCATCAATCCAACAATGCTAGGAAGAAAGGAAAAAATTGAAACAAGAATAATCCCAGACCAGGAGGAAACCAGAACCAACCCCATCCAAACCAATCTGTCAGGGGAAACCAAAACCAAGGGAACTTGAACCGCCAAGGGGTAAATAACAACAAACTCCAAGGGAAGAACAACAACAATATTCAAACAAACTTCCCGTGTGCCTTTTGCGGTGAGTATGGCCATTATACTCACCATTTCCCTTAAATAATGGACTTTAAATAGATGAAAGAATTAGGAAATGGACCACGTCCCCCAGTACCGCCTACCCCCCAGCAGGCCCCACAACAATATGTACAAAACCCATGCCTATACATGTTGCAAAACCCCATACCACATCAAGGGGTGATGAACACCCAACAAGAGATGCAACATGCCCCACCACAGACAGGACCATATCACAACCCAAGTACTTCTGTAGATTGAACTATGATCCTCACTAATGAGGAAGAAATCCTTCTACAAACATTTGATCATCAATACATTGCACCCTCTGACCCTACTCCCACTACTTCGGAGGCTACCCCAGTCATGACTGGTCCACCTTTGATGATTCTGCGCCCTAATACTAAAACACCTCTTCGCATCCCTCGCATCCTATTGCGTAGGAATGTCTACAACCCTCAAGCTAGGGAAACCCACAATTATAGTCTGGTCAATGACTTGGCACAATCCCCCCATGCCATGTCAATCTTAGAAGTTCTTCAAACCTGTCGTACTCAACAAAAATCATTACTTTCTTCTCTGGGGTCAGTTGAACCTACCGATACTCGACTCATTACATTTGATCTTGATAGTGGAGAACCCCATATCCTCGCTCTTGTCTCTTTTCAAATACTGGTTAAAATATGGAATATCACAGTCCACCACTACATTATCGAAGAAGGTGCATCCAATTGCATCATGTCCAAAACCATATGGAAGAAAATTGTCTCTCCAGAGCTAATACCCTACGCCATCACTCTGAGGGCTTATGATAGACGACCCTCATCTCCCGAGGGGCTCTTCCAAAAAGTCCCCGTTGAACTCAGGGGAAAAACAATCCTTATTTACATTGAGGTTATTGATGCCCCACTCGACTATAATATTTTGTTTTCTCATAGCTACATGTATGCTATGAAGGCAGTCACCTCATCTATGTTTCAAACCATGATGTTTCCCCATAATGGAAATATCATTACCATCAATAAGGTATCACATTATGAGCCTAACCCATCATCCAATGTCAACAACATCCTCCCTTTTTTCCACACTAATCTAGATGCCTATCCACTCATTGAGATGGGCCCCATAATTTTTAAGGACCCATCCTTGCTAGGGACATACCATAGAGAACCACCACTCATCCATCCCTCAGCATAAGTATGTGGCGTCTCCACCAACGAAACAACAACTGAATATAATCTCCCTCCCACAGAGGCCACTTTCATCCCTGACGTCCCACTAGTCACAAAATCCCTCCCTCAGGAATCTCCTAGAACTTGCTCAGATCTACCTGTTCCCGATCTTCCCCTCCCCAGGGCCATATCCCAGTTTGGGAAACAGTCCCCCAAGCTATTACCTAGATCCCTTTCTTTTACTCCCCACCAGGTGTACAAGATTTCCAGGTAGCCGCAATGCTCACCCTTCCTAATATGGTGCTGGTAATCCCAGTATGGTATCTACATCCTCCTGAGATGGTCCCTCAACCATCCCTCCCTCCCCAAATAGAAGGAATCCCAATGCAGAAGAAAAAAGAAAGAGCCCACTACTCCACTTCCCCCACGCATCCAACCACCTTGCGCGCTATGCAAGAAATACAGACACCCCACCAAAAAATTCCCATCTCTACCCGAGCTATGCAATATAATTCAACTCCCTCAAGCACCAGCACCACTCATCACTTTATCCATTACTGCCGCTATCTCCCCCAACAAAAATAATAAATGATTGCGAACCAAATTTGCATGCACCATATGTTCAGAATATGGCCATTATACACACCATTGTCCAGCGTTACCTCAATTTTGGTAGACACCAATCGTTGTACGCTTGAGATTTCAGCAAGAACCCACCCCAACACATGTCACTAACATCCATTTTTTCACGACCTCAGTCAATGAACATATGTGGCATCCTTGCTCTCTATGTAAATCACTTGATCATTTCACATATCAATGTCCTATGATCATTGAATACAAGCATCACCAACTGACCCTTATTCAAAACCCTACATCCCCTCCTCTGGCAGAACCAGTGTGTACCCCTACCCCATCACTTGATGTGGTTCATATATTCTCACCGGAACCTGAGGCACCCCCTACTCCCCCATGGTTCCTGGATGAATTATGTGAGGATTTACCCCCAAATCCCCCCAATTCCCCAATTCATTTTCTCATGGAAATTCTATGCCCAACTATCATTTTTAACCCACAATATCTTGATATTTGGTTTATGTCGAGCGAACCATTGCAACCTCCTTGTGATATCCCCTCTACATCATCACCACCAGAAAACAACCCCATGGTGACCATCACCAAAGTTACTCTTCTCGATCCCCTATAATTTCGACAGTTTCACTGTGATGAAGACATCCTTGAGGAGTTAACTAAACCCGATTTCCCATGGGATGCACTCCACCACAGAGCACTTTTTCCTTCACATGAAGCCTTCACACCTCCTCAACAAAACCCCATATACGTAGTCGAAACCAAATATTTTCTCCCATAAGAGCATATAGATTGGTTCAATAACCCTATCCCTGCCCCAGATGCTTTTGAAGAAGGCAATATGGCCAATATTTCCCCCACCACCAAAATCGACATTTCCATCAAATCTGTAGTCTTAGAGGAAATCACCATTTGCGTTGCATGCTCTCCTGAAGAAATCACTGCCTACAAAACTCTCTTCCAGGAATACCGAGACATCTTTGCCTAGTCATACACAAAGATGCCTGGCCTTGATCCCTCTATTGTCGAACATCGTATCGACACCTGGCTTGATATCACACCTATCCATAAAAAACAGCGTCCACTACACCCATCCAAAGCCGCGACCATCAAAGCCAAAATTGACAAATTACGCGCTGCAAGGTTCATCTACCCCATTTCATATATGTCATGGGTCTCCAAACCTATCCTTGTCAACAAAAAATAGGGCATTATCTGCATTTGTACGGAATTTCACAATCTCAATCACGCCTGTCCCAAGGACAATTTTCCAATGCCCTTTATCGACCAAATTATCGATGATTGTGCCGGTCACAAGGCCCTATCTTTCATGGATGGTTTCTCGGGCTACAATCAAATTCAAATTCACCCAGCCAATCAGTACAAAACTACATTTACTACCCCCTGGGGAGATTTTGCATATCGTGTCATGCCTTTCAGCCTAAAAAACGCAGGAGCCACTTTCCAATGCACCATGACATAAATTTTTCATTATTTGGCTCAAATCATTCTCTCCTACTTGAACAATCTCACCACTCGCTCCAAAAAACACATTCATCATCTCCAAGATTTACAAATCATCTTCCAAAGGTGTCGACAGTACAACATTTGCTTGAATCCCCTCAAGTGCGTGTTCTGCGTCACTGGTGGGCACCTCCTTGGGTTTATAGTTTCCCACCATGGAATTATAGTTGACCCTCTCAAGGTCCAAGACATCATGAAATTTCCCCCACCATGGAATTTATGCCAACTACAGAGCCTACAAGGGAAAGATAACCTTTTACGCCACTTGGGCACATGGTTTCCTTTGCCTCTTACGTCATGATATCCCATTCCAATGGGATGAACATGCCCAAACAACTTTTGACGATCTTAAAACGGCCCTCTCCAATGCCCCACTGATTAGTCCACCTAACTATAACCACGACTATATCCTCTACATATCGGCCTCAACCATCTCAGTAGTAGGAGTTCTCATCCAAATAGGGCAAGACGATCGTGAACACGTAATTTACTACATTAGTAAAAACCTTTATGGGACACCCTTAAAATACAATCATGAAGAGAAAATAGCCCTTGTAGTTGTCCTCACAGTCCAGAAGCCATGGCATTACATTCTGCTTCGAACTACCAAAGTCGTATCAGATTCCAACCCCATGCAATATTTTCTCAATCGTCGACAAAGTAACGGTAAATTTGCTCGATGGATCGTCATCCTTCAGGAGTATGACCTCAAATTTTCCACACCCGAGAGAAAGAAATCCCTCTTCCTTGCCGAATTCATCATGATGTTCCCCTCCAATACTACCCATACCCCCATCAATACCGACTTCCCCGACGAACATCTCTTTTACATCCCCTCGGATGACCCTTGGTATGGAAATCTTCTCGTCCACCTCTGAACATAGAAATTCGGAAACCACCTCTCTCAAGACGATTGTCGATGTATTCGTCACTAGGATCCTCGATACCTACTTATCGGTGATATCTTATATCAATGAGGGGTCGACACGGTACTCCACTAATGTTTTTCTATTGACGAATTCGATCGAGTCTTGAATGACTGCCACAGTGGTGCTTACGGGGCCCACCTCTCAGGGATATCCACCACTAAGAAAATCATTCACGCTAATTACTTTTGGCCTACATTGTTTCACAATTGAACCCACACTATGAAATGATGTGACAAATGTCAGCTTTATGCCAACAAATCACGAGCACCACCTGCTCTTCTACACCCGGTCATTACTGTCGGCCCCTTTTGCAAATGGGGCATAGACTTAATGAATTGCAACCCTCCATCCAACAATGGACACAAATACATCATCAATGCAGTTGATTACTTCACTAAGTGGGCTGGAGCCATGCCTACATTTAAGAACACCGCTGATATCGCAACAAGCTTCTTCTTCAACCACGTCATCTCACGCTTTGGAGTCCCACTACAGCTAGTCTTCAATCATGGGAAACACTTCGAGAAGGAGATCTTTGTCGAAATCTCCTCTCGGTTAGGCTTCTCCCATGAGTTTGTCTCCCCATACTACCTTCAGTGCAACGGATAGGTAGAGGCAGTCAACAAAGTCCTCAAAACCATGTTGCAGTGCACGGTTAACAAACATAAGACCAATTGGCATCATATATTATTTTCCGTGCTACGGGATTATCGCATAGTAGTTAAAACTACCACTGGATTCACGCCATTTCATCTTGTCCATGGGGTCGAGGCCACTCTCCTAATCGAATGCAAAATTCCCACCTTATGCACTGCTGTTGAGCTATTACCCAACACTGCTCCAATGGAGCATCATTTTCTGAACTTAGATTCACTGTATGAAGACCATTGTTCTTCATTACAGAACAATGAGGTAGCCAAAAAATGGTCCAAGGCCACCTTTGATCGCCATGTCAACCTTCGCTCATTCAACTAAGGAAACCTCATCCTTGGTTACGATATTGCTCACAATACCTTTGGCCATAGCAAATTTGAGTCATTATGGCATGGACCTTACATCATCCAACATTGCCTCACTAAAGGCGCCTACATCTTGGCCTCCCTCGAAGGTCACCCTCTCAAAGAACCCATTAACGAGTTGTACTTAAAGAATTTTTATGCCTAAAAGCATAGCCATACTACACTAGGATTGTTCTTTCTGTACGTTTTTTTAGAGTTTTTAGTCTTCTTCTCCATTCCTTACGTCTAATTTACCATTTTTTTTATTGACATATGCCTCCCCCACCAACCTATCACATCAGTTATGCCGATGGAGATAGACGTTGGACACAGAATCTCACTTCGGCCGCATGGGCCCTTTATTCTTCCTCACAAACTCTACTCCACTCCAGCAGTATGTTTTTGGGGCCAACAACCAATAACCAAGAAGAATACATAGCAGTCATTGGCCTCCTCGTTGAGGCTAGTCATCACCATGTTCACCACATTAGTGTTTTATTAGATTCCCAACTAGTTGTCCTCCAGCACAACAATGTGTACCGTGTCTGCAATCCATGCCTCTTCCGTAAATACCTGCAAGTTAGACTCTTATATTGACATTTTGATTCCATCACGTTTACACACATTCCAAGACAATTTAATCATATAGAAGATAATATGGCTAACCTAGTGTTAGATTGGCATTTATCACATCAAGCCACCAGTATGCATCCATAAACCATCACCAGTCTGTTAACAACATATAGATTAGACACCATCAAAAATCACTAACAAATATCAACACAAGTGAACACCACAAAGATCCCAAAAATGTATATCCATACATATATATATATATATATACTGGTCAATGTGTCATTAGTGTTTACAAAAAATAGTACGTCAGGTACACTATCCGTAGGTAGGTAAACCACCTTACCCCTATAAATACAAAATGGGCTCACCAACCTATATAGATACAAAATATACATAAATATAGAGGCACTCATGGATCCTCTAAAGCTCGACCACCTGGCCCTTTCTCTGGAGGAGGGGCCCCACCAGCTAGGGGTCCCTCAGGTCCTGGAGGCATCCTCCTAGTAATCGCCGCCCCCACTACAACCACTCTCCGAACCATGGTCTGCCACACCATCGGAATGCCCACACACTGCTCCAAGACTCCCTTTTCTAGGATCCATGACCACATGCCCTTAGGCATTCCCTATAGTACCGCATCCAAGTGGTGGAGAACATCCTCGAACTCTCCCCCAGCTGCTTCCGGAGGAGTATGTGATGGCCTTGCAGCGGGGTTAACAAATCAACGTCATCGAGCCTCTCTCTCCTCCTCAACCGGTTTCACCTCATCATCATCCCACCATCATCTCTCTCCTACACAAGGCTCTCCCCATGGAGGCATCATCGGCCCTTGACGATCCAACACTCTCACCAACTCAACCTTAAGTCTGCGTGGTCCAACATCTGCACACACAACAAATAAATGGTAGCATCAACATCCATCTATACATAAAACTATACATGCTATACTATCTAAATATCAAAACCATCAAACATCACATCATACCTCTACGGTCGAACACCTCTCCTAGGGGAAACACCATCTCCGGATCATCCCAGAAGTCCACCCCAAAATAGGGATACTACAGTATGATCTGTGGCATCTGACACCACACATGTGCAGCCTCGACAGTGAAATAGTGGCCACCCTCCCCACCACCGTGACTAACCAATATCATCACCCACTACCTCAGTCGTGGATGTCACATGCCAGGAGCACCTAACAAGACTATAGGGTGCAACATCGACACCCTCTCCAAAACCCATGCCACCAAGATAGACCCAAAGGAAAACTCCCTCGAGTCAGCAGCACGACACCTATCAAGCTACCCTACCACCTTGGCATAGAGCATCAAGCCCTAGGTGAAATGCTCGCCCGCCAGTGCCCTCTCCATGATCCTCAGCTGACCTCCACTGATCCACTGAGTCACAAGAGACCTGTAGACTCACAGGATCATCTCTTCCATGCAATGTTTCACAAGGGCATCCATCGCCCCAATACTCACTATGGAGCCCAACATAAAGGTACCCCTCGAACAATATCTCCGGGCTAAGACAACCAACTAACCATCCCCAGGTACTACAGGCTCTGTCGGTAGTGGGGTTCCACGAAAAGGGAGCCCAGTCAAAAAATATACATCCTCCACCACAGTGAAGGCTATATTCTCACCCTACACCATAAAGCAATGTAGGTCAGGACTCCACATCCTGATCAAGAACTGCAAAAGATACTCCTGTTCCCGCACGAGTGAAAACTCAAAAAACTTCAACAGCCCACATGCTCCCAAAGCGTCTCAGGCATTTGGATCCTCATCCCTCACTGCCTCCCTCAAGCGTGACCAGTCCCTCTCTCTCCAGTGAATCGACATTGTCCAAATGATCATCTGAACCCACATATACAACACTTGATTAGCCATCATAACCCATAAAAACATCAAAAAATCCAAAAAAGATAATTTTTTACACCCTCCAGTTTTGTCTGAAAGGCGCGACTGTTTTTCCCCATAGACATGCACATCTGTTCATCCCCCAGTTGTGCACTCATTTGTGACTCTTGGCCATACATAAGAGCATGCATGTTCCTATGTCACACATACATACACACATCATAGTACTCCTATTCACTACATACATGCACAACTGTTAGGAATATAGGCATGCATGTATGTGCTATTGTGCCTTACACATGCGCGGATGCCATGCGCTCCTGTTTTTCCTAGTAAGGCACCCCCATGCATGGATGTACGCATTATAGGCTCACACCTGTGTGCATGAATTTCTCGATCGCCTGCACACTAGGGAGGCCACACCCACAAAACCCCCTGTACGGCCCTCCGTATAGTCCCTGCCCAAAAATAGAAACCCTAATTCTATGCAAGAGGATACAACAACTAAACTGAAGCTCCCTGATTCTGAATTGGTTGCCTCAATCTTACAGAATCTCCAAATCTCATCTAAAATCGCTCATCCACTCAATAAGACAATAAGTACAAATGAGGTGGCTTTGTGGGCCCTACAACTATATATAGTCCATTTTGCCAAAACTTCCAAACTCAATTCTGGGAGCTCTGGGTGCCCGTTTTTCCATCTGTCTTCATCCATGGGATCAGGACCCTGTTACCCACATAATTCCATTCCCCGGGCCATTTTACATCCTCAGCCCCGGGGGGATATTTCTTCTCATATTAGGCTCAGGTATGCATGCTTACATGATTGAATAAATACTATATGATCTTTTCTATTCAGATATTGTTCACGTCGGGTATTCATTTTTCATGTGTGTAGGTTCTTGATCATCGTACAACAGTAGTATCCCTTCAGGTATATCATCGACAATGCCATGTAGTCATTCCCTGTAAATCTCACAATGCATCTCCCAGTCACATGCTCCTCTCTTTGCCTCTAGGATCCCTATATTAGGCTCTGCAGTACTATCACCTCCACTGCATTTTGGTACTGTCACCCGGTAGCACTCCCCCTCCACATGAGTTGTCCCATTCATAAGTCCCCTGGGCATCTTGACACTCATTCTATTTTCACCCTTTAGGGATGGGAGTCCCAATAGTATTACATAATGTCGAGAACCAGCCACATACTCCTTCTCCTCATTTTGCTAACCTACCCAAATTGGACTCCCAGGTTACTTCAACATGGTTCTATTTTGACTGCACCCTCGCAATATCATTAACCATCCATTTCATCCACCGCTAGTTTTCCCCTCTGCAGATTGTCCTCCATACGTTTCCCTAATACAGAAAGCCGCCTATGGGGCCCTAACCCTCCACTTGTTTTCCAAGAAACTTGCGCCATCATCAGGCCAAGCCATCTTACAATGGGGCACTCGTTTCTTTATCTGCACAATTATCCCAACTTATTTTTTATTCTTTTGATAGTTGTACAAACTCTGTTTTCTCATTTTCAAAGCTTTTTGTTGTCGCCTTTAGCGACCTTCCCTTTTTCCAAAAAATCCACCCTTGTCTCCTTTGGTTGGGGAATTTTTCACTTCCTAACATCAATGCCACTAACCCTGAGCATCTTACAGCACATACACCTTTTTTATCTCTGCATTTGTCTATTGTGTCATGCCTCTAGCACAACTCACCCTTGTCTAGTCATCCCCTTGGCTCTAGATTCAGTTTTATGGTTACTGCCACCTTGCATATCTGCCCAACCAAGGGAAGTCTTGAGTCTCACCGCATCTTGACTTCGTCCATATACCTCATCAGCTCCTGATATTATCCAATGAATTTCAGAAAGCTCTTTTCTTCTTGGAGTCGTGTCTCCCTCCCTGTTGACATCAACACAGTTTCTATAAGGGTGACAGAATCTTAACTCTCATTACCTTTAAAATGAGGAGTCTTGGATGGCACAGGGAAAACCACCATTGTTATCTGCTGTCATTGACCCCCATAACATTCAACTTCAATGCTATCTCATGTTACGGTGGGTCTTACTTTGCGACTATTGCAGTTGTTTTATCTTAACCAAAGACCTATGAAATTTGATAGACTATCAATGTCTTCACATTACTGACACTTCTCACAAGTGTCCTTTCCCTTTTTCAGAGTTTTGTTCACCATTAGAATTGTCCTCTGTTATTATCAAACTACCTCAGAGGGCGCTGCAGTGATCTACATCCACAACACAACTTCAATTACTATATTCAATCTTTTTGAGTTACATGACACGAGCATGGGGCATGCCCACCTTGTTTGTACACAGTTTTGTTTTTTCTCCCACACCTTGGGAAAGGCTTAGGTCCTATAGGTTCCCCTCTCCTTCCAATGGATCACTCTTGACACTCCTCACAACACTCTTTCTTACATAGGTAATCTTAGTAGAAGAAACATTTATGTATTTTGTCTATACATATGCCCATAACCTCACACATCAGGGGGAATATGTTATCACTGGAATTTCATCCGCAAATGGTTACAGGAATCCAACATCTTCAAAACACTCATTAGTTCACTCATGGTACAAAAATGCATCTCCAAAAGGTCCAAAAAAATATACAACCAACAATAAAATCATCATGCGCTAAAAATACACAAGGCATGCACGCATGTGCGACAATCAAATAACGTCAGAAAGGTGCACATGTGCCTGATGTGCAACTGTGGATGCAAAAATCCGCGCACACCTCAAAACAACACATTTATGANGCAACTGTGGATGCAAAATCCGCGCACACCTCAAAACAACACATTTATGATATTGGTCGGCCTTCCACCCACTTTTGGTTCATCTTCCAAGTCGATTTGACATCCAAATATCGGTTGAATCCAACTAGGGGGCTGGTTAAAGACCTAAAGGTGCCCTACAGGGTCCCTTATTCACACTAAGAACTGGTTGCATAATACCTCAAATCTATTCTATAAAAGGAAGCCACGGGTGCACTATATTTTCAAGGAATTCATTTGCATTGTTATGCTGCAGATATTCTCTTGGAGGATTCTCTTTCCTCATCAAGAGCATGCTAGCATCATTTCAGTTAGCCATTCATATCACCTCTAGATTTAATGTGCTTTGGATTCTCTTCACCATTTCATTTTAGTTCCTTATTTGTAAGAAGAGCTCAATATTTGGGGGTCGAAGAGCTCTCCCTAGGAGGAAGACGGGACCCAAAGTCCCCCTTTCTCTTTGGTGTTTTCTTTCCACTAATACAATCCTTTCCATTGGTGGCATGAGTCTTGTTTATTTCTTGTTCTAATGTCCTTATGCACTCTATTTTAATTTCTTTTATCATTCTT
>JASDQU010305865.1:21038-32226 GCA_032191745.1 Picea mariana | reverse complement strand
CATCCCATGACCCATTTCTTAGGCCGAAAATATAAATGTCGCACTTTGACCGAGGTACCTAGTGACCAAATTTTAGGACATCTACCCAGGTGGAAATTGTGGTTTGCAATTTCACCTTGATTGGATTTTGTGTGGCTACTGGGAAATATCGCCATCTCTTTTGGGATATGCACCCTCTACCCCTCATTATAACTGATTACTTCATCCTTCACTAGTTCCTCTTATGGTGGATTCAGACCCCACTGTTGAGTGTTATTAGAAGGTCCAGTGTTGTTTGAGAGGAAGGACATTATGTCTTTTAGGACACAAGTATTTGTTTTCTTTGTTCTCCCACGCGAAAAAAATCCACCTACCCACATGTATGCTTCTTTATCAATTGATTTATGTATGTTGTTCATGTGATTACATACGATTGTGAGATATATTGTGAAGGTCCAAATTAGACAAAGTCTCTTGTTCAATAATTAGTCTCATCACCATTTTCACACATCCACTTTGCTAGTTGGACATCATATGGGACCCACAAAATCCCCGTCGTTCCAGACACTTGCTAAATCTCCCTCCCATTCTAAGGGGAATTCCTAGTCTTGCCAACTCATTAGCCATATTTTCCCACACCCCTGTGACTGCTACTATCTTGGGATCATCTTTTCTTGGTTCCACTTTTCTTGGTTCCACTTTTCTTGGGTCCACTTCCCAAGGTCAAGAATCCCCACACTCTCCTTTACATGGAAGCAGGGGGCCAACTTATTCTGAATGGAGAAGTACAAACCCACCTAGTCCCCCTCAAGGATCAGGAACACAAAACACTCACACTATGGCTGCAACTAATCCTTCATCACCACCTCATATGCCATACTTGGCCTCCCTCAACATACTAGATCTGACCAAACTCACCAATGATCCTATATTGCATGACCCCACATGGCCTGCAATGCCTACCAAACTGCCTTCAAACATCCCCAAGTTTGAAGGAAAACTGGGAGATGATCCTGCCAACCATATCATGACCTTTCACTTATGGTTATCTTCAAACAGAATCATGGACGATTCCATCTAATTAAGGTTATTTCAACATACACTCACTGGCCCATCAACTAAGTGGTATGTAGAAGAAAAATATGGATCCCATGTGACCTTTGAGTCCTTGGCCAAAGCATTCTTGACCTTCTTTCAACTACCAATTCGTCATGACAATGGCCTCGAACTACTCTTAGAATTTAAACAAACCTCCACCATGCACATCGTTGACCACATTCATGAATGGAATCAGCGACGTAGTCTCTGCAAAGATGAAGCTATTCTAAACAATGTCTCAATTAGTTCCTCAAATCACTTGTTTCCCTCCTTGCCAAAGACGTGGCTGCCACCTTCCCCCAATATGAAGAAGAATCCATTAGCAAGGCCCAATAGTTCAAACTCATTTACTCACAGTCAGGGTACTTGTATACGGTCCTACCTGACTCCCTGAGACCCGTTCCATTTGGCCAGGACAAACCTGGGATGTCTCACTCAGCAGATGGATTGATTGGTACCACTACACACCATAATTTACATCCCTAACAACCACCAATGTATGGAACACCTCAATATCCACCAGCATATGGTTGACCCCCTTATTATAATCCTCTCCCTTATCCACAAACATACCCCTTAACCTTTCCTCCACCCACCAGCGGACCACCGCCAGTACCCACAATATACTCTACGGCCCAACCTAGTTCTGGTACCTCATCTACCTATTCTTACACCCTAAACACTAGTGAAAGCGTCATGCCTTCCTATACATCCTATGGATCATTACCATAGAATAATATGTACTTTCCATTCCCTTTCCCCCCCAGCCCATTCCTTCCCCACACAGACAACCACATGCTAGGTTTAATTTTGTTCAACCCTCTCCCATTAAGCAGTATCAAAATTTTGAACAGTTGAATATGGCTAATCCATCCCATCAATCCAACAATGCCAGGAAGAAAGGAAAAAATTGAAACAAGAATAATCCTGGACCAGGAGGAAACCAGAACCAACCCCAGCCGAACCAATCTGTCAGGGGAAACCAAAACCAAGGGAACTAGAACCCCCAAGGGGTAAATAACAACAAACTCCAAGGGAAGAACAACAAAAATATTCAAACAAACTTCCCTTGTGCCCTTTGCAGTGAGTATGGCCATTATACTCACCATTTCCCTTAAATAGTGGACTTTAAAGAGATGAAAGAATCAGGAAATGGACCACGTCCCCCAGTACCACCTACCCCCCAGCAGGCCCCATAGAAATATGCACAACACCCATGCCTATCCATGTTGCAAAACCCCATACCACATCAAGGGGTGATGAACACCCAACAAGAGATGCAGCATGCCCCACCATAGACAGGACCATATCACAACCAAAGCACTTCTGCAGATTGAACTATCCTCCTCAATAATGAGGAAGAAATCCTTCTACAAACATTCGATCGTCAATACATCGCACCCTCTAACCCTACTCCCACTACTTCGGAGGATACCCCAGTCATGACTGGCCCACCTTTGATGATTTTGTGCCCTAATACTAAAACACCTATTTTCATCCCTCGCATCCTATTGCGCAGGAATGTCTACAACCCTCAAGCTAGGGAAACCCACAATTATAGTCTGGTCGATGACTTGGCACAATCCCCCCCTGCCATGTTAGTCTTAGAAGTTCTTCAAACCTGTCGTACTCAACAAAAATCATTACTTTTTGCTCTGGGGGTAGTTGAACCTACTGAAACTCGACTTATTACATTTGATCTTGACAGTGGAGAAGCCCATCTCCCCACTCTTGTCTCTTTTCAAATACCAGTTAAAATCTAGAATATCACAGTCCACCGCTGCATTATCGAAGAAGGTGCATCCAATTGCATCATGTCCAAAACCATATGGAAGAAAATTGTCTCTCCAGAGCTAATACCCTACGCCATCACTCTAAGGGCTTATGACAAATGACCCTCATCTCTCGAGGGGCTCTTCCAAAAAGTCCCCGTCGAACTCAGGGGAAAAACAATCCTTATTTACATTGAGGTTATCGATGCCCCACTCGACTATAATATTTTGTTTTCTCATAGCTACATGTATGCTATGAAGGTAGTCACCTCATCTATGTTCCAAACCATGATGTTTCCCCATAACAGAAAGATCATTACCATCGATAAGGTATCACATTATGAGCCTAACCCATCATCCAATGTCAACAACATCCTCCCTTTTTGCCACACTAATCTGGATGCCTATCCACTCATTGAGATGGGCCCCATAATTTTTAAGGACCCATCCTTGCTAGGGAAATACCACAGAGCACCACCACTCATCCATCCCTCATCATAAGTATGTGGTGTCTCCACCAACAAAACAAAAACTGAATATAATCTCCCCCCCACAGAGGCCACTTTCATCCCTGACGTCCCACTAGTCACAAAATCCCTCCCTTAGGAATCTCCTAGAACTTGCTCAGATCTACCCGTTCCCGATCTTCCCCTCCCCAGGGCCATATCCCAGTTTGGGAAACAGTCCACCAAGCCATTACCCAGATCCCTTTCTTTTACTCCCCACCAGGTGTACAAGATTTCCAGGTAGCCGCAATGCTCACCCTTCCTAATATGGTGCTGGTAATCCCAGTATGGTATCTACATCCTCCTGAGATAGTCCCTCAACCATCCCTCCCTCCCCAAATAGAAGGAATCCCAATGCAGATTCCCATACTTACCCCCACCATCCCACCCACACTCCCACTCACTACCACCCCTGCTACAGCTGGGGGCAGAAGAAAAAATAAAGAGCCCACTACTCCACTTCCCCCACACGTCCAACCTCCTTGCGCGCTATGCGAGAAATACAGACACCCCACCAAAAAATTCCCATCTCTACCCGAGATACGTAATATAATTCAACTCCCTCAAGCACCACCACCACTCATCACTTTATCCATTACTGCCGCTATCTCCCCCAACAAAAATAATAAAGGATTGCGAACCAAATTTGCATGCACCATATGTTCAGAATATGGCCATTATACACACCATTGTCCAGCGTTACCTCAATTCTGGTAGACACCAATCACTGTATGCTAGATATTTCAGCAAGAACCCACCCCAACACATGTCACCGACATCCATTTTTTCATGACCTCAGTCAATGAACGTATGTGGCATCCTTGCTCTCTATGCGAATCACTTGATCATTTCACATATCAATGTCCTATGATCATTGAATACAGGCATCGCCAACTGACCCTTATTCAAAACCCTACATCCCCTCCTCTGGCAGAACCTGTGTGTACCCCTACCCCATCACTTGATGTGGTTCATATATTCTCACTGGAACCTGAGGCACCCCCTACTCCCCCATGGATCCTGGATGAATTATGTGAGGATTTACCCCCAAATCCCCCCAATTCCCCAATTCATTTTCCCATGGAAATTCTATGCCCAACTATCATTTTTAACCCACAATATCTCGATATTTGGTTTTTGTCGAGCAAACCATCGCAACCTCCTTGCGATATCCCCTCTACATCATCACCACTAGAAAACAACCTAATGGTGACCATCACTAAAGTTACGCCTCTCGAACCCCTATATTTTCAACAATTTTACTGTGATGAAGACATCCTTGAGGAGTTAACTAAACCAGATTGCCCATGGGATGCGCTCCACCACAGAGCGCTTTTTCCTTCACAGGAAGCCTTCACACCTCCTCAACAAAACCCCATATACGCAGTCGAAACCAAATATTTTCTCCCATAAGAGCATATAGATTGGTTCAATAACCCTATCCCTGCCCCAGATGCTTTTGAAGAAGGCAATATGGCCAATATTTCCCCCACCACCAAAATCGACATTTCCATCAAATCTGTAGTCTTAGAGGAAATCACCATTTGCGTCGCATGCTCTCCTGAAGAAATCACTGCCTACGAAACTCTCTTCCAGGAATACCAAGACATCTTTTCCTAGTCATACACAGAGATGCCTGGCCTTGATCCCTCTATTGTCAAACATCGTATCGACACCTGGCCTAATATCACACCTATCCGTAAAAAACAATGTCCACTACACCCATCCAAAGTCGCGACCATCAAAGCCGAAATTGACAAATTACGTGCTGCAGGGTTCATCTACCCCATTTCATATATGTCATGGGTCTCCAAACCTGTCCCTGTCAACAAAAAATAGGGCACTATCTGCATTTGTACGGACTTTCATGATCTCAATCACACCTGTCCCAAGGACAACTTCCCAATGCCCTTTATCGACCAAATTATCGATGATTGTGCCGGTCACAAGGCCCTATCTTTCATGGATGGTTTCTCGGGCTACAATCAAATTCAAATTCACCCAGCCGATCAGTACAAAACTACATTTACTACCCCCTGGGGAGCTTTTGCATATCGTGTCATGCCTTTCAGCCTCAAAAATGCAGGAGCTACTTTCCAATGCACCATGACATAAATTTTTCATTATTTGGCTCAAATCATTCTCTCCTACTTGGACAATCTCACCACTCACTCCAAAACACGCATTCAACATCTCCAAGATTTACAAATCATCTTCCAAAGGTGTCGACAGTACAACATTTGCTTGAATCTCCTCAAGTGCGTGTTCTACATCAATGCTGGGTGCCTCCTTGGGTTTATAGTTTCCCACCATGGAATTATAGTTGACCCTCTCAAAGTCCAAGCCATCACGAAAATTCCCCCACCATGGAATTTATGCCAACTACAAAGCCTACAAGGGAAAGCTAACTTTTTACGCCACTTTATCCTCGATTATGCCACTTGGGCACATGGTTTCCTTTGCCTCTTACGTCATGATATCCCATTCCAATGGGATGAACATGCCCAAACAACTTTTGACAATCTTAAAATGACCCTCTCCAATGCCCCACTGATTAGTCCACCTAACTATAACCATGACTATATCCTCTACATATCGGCCTCAACCGTCTCAGTAGCAGGAGTTCTCGTCCAAATAGGGCAAGACGACCGTGAACACATAATTTACTACATTAGTAAAAACCTTTATGGGACACCCTTGAAATACAATCATGAAGAGAAACTAGCCCTTGTAGTTGTCCTCACAGTCCAGAAGCCACAGCATTACATTCTGCTTTGAACTACCAAAGTCATATCAGATTCCAACCCCATGCAATATTTTCTCAATCGTCGACAAATTAACAGTAAATTTTCTCGATGGATCGTCATCCTTCAGGAGTATGACCTTAAATTTTCCACACCTGAGAGAAAGAAATCCCTCTTCCTCACTGAATTCCTCATGATGTTCCCCTCCAATACTACCCATACCCCCATCAATACTGACTTCCCCGACGAACATCTATTTTACATCCCCTCGGATGACCCTTGGTATGGCAATCTTCTCGTCTACCTCCGAACATAGAAATTTGGAAACCACCTCTCTCAAGACGATTGTCGATGTATTCGTCACCAGGATCCCCAATACCTACTTATCGGTGATATCTTATATCAATGAGGGGTCGACACGGTACTCCACTAATTTTTGTCTATTGACGAATTCGATCGAGTCTTGAATGACTGCCACAGTGGTGCTTGCGGGGCCCACCTCTCAGGGATATCCACCACTAAGAAAATCATTCACACTGATTACTTTTGGCCTACATTGTTTCACAATTGAACCCACACTATGAAATGATGTGAAAAATGCCAACTTTATTCCAACAAAGCATGAGCACCACCTGCTCTTCTACACCCGGTCATTACTGTCGACCCCTTTTGTAAATGGGGCATAGACTTAATGAATTGCAACCCTCCATCCAACAATGGACAAAAATACATCATCAATGTAGTTGATTACTTTACTAAGTGGGCTGGAGCCATGCCTACATTTAAGAACACCGCTGATACTGCAACAAGCTTCTTCTTCAACCACATCATCTTGCACTTTGTAGTCCCACTACAGCTAGTCTTCGATCATGGGAAACACTTCGATAAGGAGATCTTTGTCGAACTCTCCTCTCGGTTAGGCTTCTCCCATGAGTTTGTCTCCCCATACTACCCTCAGTCCAACAGATAGGTAGAGGCAGTCAACAAAGTCCTCAAAACCATATTGCAGTGCACGGTTAACAAACATAAGACCAATTGGCATCATATATTATTTTTCGTGCTACGGGATTATCACATAGTAGTTAAAACTACCACTGGCTTCAAGCCATTTCATCTTGTCCATGGGGTCGAGGCCACTCTCCCAATCGAATGCAAAACTCCCACCTTACGCACTTCTATTGAGCTATTACCCAACACTGCTCCAATGGAGGATCATTTTCTAAACTTAGAGTCATTGGATGAAGATCGTTGTTCTTCATTACAAAACAATGAGGCAGCCAAAAAATGGTCCAAGGCCACCTTTGATCACCATGTCAACCTTCGCTCATTCAATGAAGGAAATCTCGTCCTTGGTTACGATATCGCTCACAATACCTTTGGCCATAGAAAATTCGAGTCATTATGGCATGGACCTAACATCATCTAACATTGCCTCACTAAAGGCGCCTACATCTTCGCCTCTCTCGAAGGTCACCCTCTCAAAGAACCCGTTAACGAGTTGTACTTAAATAATTTTTATGCCTAAAAGCATAGCCATACTACACTAGGATTGTTCTTTCTGTATGTTTTTTTAGAGTTTTTAGTCTTCTTCTCCATTCCTTACGTTTAATTTACCATTTTTGTTATTGACATATGCCTCCCCCACCAACCTATCACATCAGTTATGCTGATGGAGATAGACATTGGACACAGAATCTCACTTCGGCCGCATGGGCCCTTTATTCTTCCTCACAAACTCTACTCCACTCCAGTGGCATGTTTTTGGGGCCAACAACCAATAACCAAGAAGAATACACAGCAGTCATTGGCCTCCTCATTGAGGCCAGTCATCACCATGTTCGCCACATTAGTGTTTTATTAGATTCCCAACAAGTTGTCCTCTAGCACAACAATGTGTACCGTGTCCGCAATCCATGCCTCTTCCGTAAATACCTGCAAGTTAGACTCTTATCTCGACATTTTGATTCCATCACGTTTACACACATTCCAAGACAATTTAATCATATAGTAGATAATATGGCTAACCTAGTGTTATATTGGCATTTATCACATCAAGACACCAGTATGCATCCATAAATCATCACCGGTCTGTCAAAAACATATAGATTAGACACCATCAAAAATCACTAACAAAGATCAACACAAGTGAACACCACAAAGATCCCAAAAATGTATATCCATACATATATATATACTAGTCAATGTGTCATTAGTGTTTACAAAAAATAGTACGTCAGGTACACTATCCATAGGTAGGTAAACCACCTTACCCCTATAAATACAAAATGGGCTCACCAACCTATATAGATACAAAAAATACATTAATATAGAGGCACTCATGGAGCCTCTAAAGCTCGACCACCTGGCCCTCTCTCTGGAGGAGGGGCCCCACCAGCTAGGGGTCCCTCAAGTCCTGGAGGCATCCTCCTAGTAATCACCGCCCCCACTATAGCCACTCTCTGAACCATGGTCTGCCACACCATCAGAATGCCCACACACTGCTCCAAGACTTCCTTTTCTAGGATCCATGACCAAATTCCCTCAGGAATTCCCTGTAGTACCGCATCCAAGTGGTGGATAACATCCTCGAACTCTCCCCCAGCTGCTTTCGGAGGAGCATGCAATGGCCTTGCACCAGGGTTATCGAATCAACGTCGTCGAGCCTCTCTCTCCTCCTCAATGAGTCTCACCTCAGCATCATCCTACCATCTTCTCTCTCCTACACGAGGCTCTCCCCATGGAGGCCTCATCGGCCCCTGATGATCCAACACTCTCACCAACTCAAACTTACGTCCGCATGGTCCAACATCTGCACACACAACAAATAAATGGTAGCATCAACATCCATCTATACATAAAACTATACATGCTATACTATCTAAATATCAAAACCATCAAACATCACATCATACCTCTATGGTCGAACACCTCTCCTAGGGGAAACACCATCTCCGGATCATCCTGGAAATCCACCCCAAAATAGGGATATTGCAGTATGATCTGTGGCATCTGACACCACACATGTGCAGCCTTGACGGTGAAATAGTGGCCACCCTCCCCACCACCGTGACTAACCAAGATCATCGCCCACTACCTCAGTTGTAGATTTCACATGCCACCAAGATAGACCCATGCCAAAACCCATGCCACCAAGATATACCCAAAGGAAAACTCCCTCGAGTCAGCAGCACGACACCTATCAAGTTTCCCTACCACCTTGGCATGGAGCATCAAGCCCCAGGTGAAATGCTCGCCCGCCAGTGCCCTCTCCATGATCCTCAGCTGACCTCCACTGAGTCACAAGAGACCTGTAGAATTTCACGATCATCTCTTCAATGCAATGGTTCACAAGGGCATCCATCGCCCCAATACTCACTACGGAGCCCGACATAATGTTATCCCCCGAACAATATCTCCGGGATAAGACAACCAACTGACCATCCCCAGGTACTACGAGCTCTGTCGGTAGTGGGGTTCCCCGAAAAGGGAACCCAGTCAAAAAATATACATCCTCCACCACATTGAAGGCTAGATTCTCACCCTGCACCATAAAGCAATGTAGGTCAGGACTCCACATCCTAATCAATAACTGCAAAAGATACTCTTGTGCCTGCACGAGTGAAAACTCATAAAACTTCAACATCCCACATGCTGCCAAAGCGTCTCAGACAGTCGAATCCTCATCCCTCACTACCTCCCTCAAGCGTGACCAGTCCCTCTCTCTCCAGTGAATCGACATTTTCCAAATGATCATCTGAACCCACATATACAACACTTGATTAGCCATCATAACCCATAAAAACATCAAAAAATCCAAAAAAGATAATTTTTTACACCCTCCAGTTTTGTCTCAAAGGCGCGATTGTTTTTCCCCATAGACATGCGCGCGCCTGTTCATCCCCCAGTTCTGCACTCATGTGTGACTCTTGGCCATACATAAGAGCATGCATGTGTCTATGTCACACATACATGCACACATCATAGTGCTCCTATTCACTACATAGTTGCGCACACATGCACAACTGTTAGGAATACAGGCATGCATGTATGCGCTATTGTGCCTTACACATGTGCGGATGACATGCACTCCTGTTTTCCCTATTAAGGCACCCCCATGCATGTATGTACGCATTACAGGCTCACACCTATGTGCGTGCATTTCTCGATCGCCTGCACACTAGGGGGGCCACACCCACAAAACCCCCTGTACGACCCTCCGTACAGTCCCTGCCCAAAAATAGAAACCCTAATTCTATGCAGGAGGATACAACAACTAAACTGAAGCTCCCTGATCCTGAATTGGTTGCCTCGATCTTACGAAATCTCCAAATCTCCTCTAAAATCGCTCATCCACTCAATAAGACAATAAGTACAAATGAGGTGGCTTTGTGGGCACTACAACTATATATAGTCCATTTTTCCAAAACTTCCAAACTCAATTTTGGGAGCTCTGGGTGCCCGTTTTTCCATCTGTCTTTAGCCACGGGATCAGGACCCTGTTACCCACATAATTCCATTCCCCGGGCCATTTTCCATCCTCAGCCCCGGGGGAATATTTCTTTTCATATTACGCTCAGGTATGCATGCTTACATGATTGAATAACTGCTATATGATCTTTTCTGTTTAGATATTGTTCACGTCGGGTATTCATTTTTCATGTGTGTAGGTTCTTGATCATCATACAACAGCAATATCCCTTCAGGTATATCATCGACAATGGCATGTAGTCATTCCCTCTAAATCTTACAATGCATCTCCCAGTCACACGCTCCTCTCTTTGCCTCTAGGATCCCAATATTCGTCTCTGCAGTACTATCACCTCCACTGCATTTTGGTACTGTCACCCGGTAGCACTCCCTCGCCACATGAGTTGTCCCATTCATAGGTCCCCTGGGCATCTTGAAACTCATTCTATTTTCACCCTTTAGGGATGGGAGTCCCAATAGTATTGCATAATGTCGAGAACCAGCCACATACTCCTTCTCCTCATTTTTCTAACCTACCCAAAATGGAATCCCAGGTTACTTCATCATGGTTCTATTTTGACTGCACCCTCGCAATATCATTAACCATCCATTTCATCCACCG
>JASDQU010305864.1:93159-108525 GCA_032191745.1 Picea mariana | reverse complement strand
TACATGACCTTCTCATTGAATATGACATCTCTACTCCTAATGATTTTGTTATTTTCATAATCCCATAAGCGATAACCAAAATCATTAACACTGTATCCAATAAAGGTACACTTCTTGGATTTTGCCTCAAGATTTGTTCTATTTTCTTTATCAATATGGACAAATGCTTCACAACCGAAAGTTTTCCAAAAATAATAGCTTACCTTTTTTCCTGTCCATTCCTCCTCTGGAATTATACCATCCAAAGAGCTTGAAGGTCCTTTGTTTATTAAGTAAACAACAATATCTACAACATCTTCCCATAACTATAAGGGCACACTAGCATGCAATCACATACTCCTTGCACGCTCCATGATTGTCTTGTTCATCCTTTCTGACATGCCATTTCCTTGTGGTTTTCTTGGAACTCTCTTATCTCTACGAATCCCATGGTATGAACAATAATAATCAAACTCATTGCTGCAATATTCACCTCCATTATATGATCTGAGACACTTCAAACTTTTTCCTGTCTAATTCTCAATCAAAGCTTTCCATTTCTTAAAAGTATAAAAAACATCAGATTTTTGTCGAATGCAATAAACCCAAGTTTTTCTAGTTACATCATCAACAAAAGTAACACAATAACGAGATCCACCAAGAGATGATACCTGCGTCGGTCCCCATACGTATGTATGCACAATATCTAACCTTTCATTCTTCTTTTCTTTTTCGACTCTGAGAAATCTAACCCTCTTCTATTATCCATAAACACAATGCTCACAGAAATCCAAATCAGTTTGTTTAAGATCTGGAAACAATTTTTTTTTGTGAAGTATTTTCATTCCCTTCTCACTCATGTGTCCCATCCTATGATGCCACAGTGTTGTATCCAATCTTGTAGAAGCTAAAAAGATAGAATATTCAGTATTACCAGTACACAAATACAATGCACCTACCTTCTCTCCTTTTCTATCACCAATGATCCTTTGATGACCTTCCACGTCTTATATGTAGATATGGATATACAAACTTGACTTTCCAACTGCCCTGTTGAAATAATATTTTTTCTTAAATATGGAACATGTCTTGCATGTTTCAATAACCATTGGTTTCCATTGTGTTTGTTTCTTTTTACCTTTCCCAATCCAACAATTTTGCATGGTGCATTATCACCCAAATGAAGCTGTCCAAAATCACCTTGAACATAATCTAGAAAATGGTTCCTATGGGGTGTGACATGAAATGAAGCCCCTGAATCTACTACCCAAGACTCAAAAATATTATCTACAAAAAGAATCAAAGCATCGTTTAACACATCACCTGTTACATTTGCTTCCTAATTTCTCTCCTGTTGTCCATCTCTTTATTTCTTTGGAGCTCTCCAGTCTTTCTTCAGATGGCCTTTCTTCCCACAATTCCAACACTCTATATTTCCAAGTCTGGATTTGTATCTTCCCTTCCTATATATCTCGTGGTTCCATGGGCCCTTTCCTCTATCCTTTTGTCTTCCCCTGTTCTCCATGTTCAACGCATTACCTGATGTCTCACCTGTTCTTTTCCNCCTCTATCCTTTTGTCTTCCTCTGTTCTCCATGTTCAACGCATTACCTGATGTCTCACCTGTTCTTTTCCATCGCATTTCCTCTCTAAGGATAACACCAACAACATCATCAAATTTTAAGGTATTTGAACCAGAGACAAAGTTACTTACAACCATGACCAAGCCATTCCATATTTCTAGCAATGAGCACAAGATTAGAAGAGCCCTGACCCCATCATCAAAGTCCAGTTTTACAGAACTTAGTTGATTAGTAACCGTATTAAAATCATTTAAATTATCTGCAACAGACCCACCTTCTGACATATTCATATTAAATAGTCTCTTCATTAGAAATACCTTATTGGACGCCGAGGGTTTTTCATACAATTTAGCCAATGCATCCATCAAATCCTTTGTTGTCTTTTCTTTCGAAATATTGAAATCCACTGATGCTGTTAGGCTCAGACGTATCATTCCTAGAGCCTTTCTGTCAAGAATATCCCATTATTCGTCCTTCATGGTTGTCGGCTTCTTTTCTACTCCGCCCAATGGTAGGAATATATCCTTCTGATATAAATAATGTTCCATCTTCATCTTCCATAACTGGTAGTTTTGGCCCTTAAACTTCTTGACATTAAGCTTTCCATCTTTCACCATTTCTCCCACTCGAACTAGGAACTCTCCTTTCCTACAAGTTACCTTTCGCTCTGATACTAGTTGTTAGAAAAATAGGACCATGGAGCAATAAAATAAAACAAATGCAGAAACAAAAAAAAGAAGATACACAATACAATAGAGACACAGATTTACGTGTTTCACCCAGTGTGGGCTAAGTCCACCAGAGAAATTGTCAGGTCCTTCCTTTATTATTATCCAACAAATGAAGGGATAAAACTTACAGCAAACCCAGTGTAGCTTCCTCTTCTTTCTCTCACAGTCTCCTATCTCATAATACAATATTATCCATAACGCATAGCCACAATGCATTTCCCTCATAACAGAGGGTTTCCTTCTAGGAAAAAAAAAACCCTAACATAATTTCTACCGTTAGATCTGCGACCTTATAATGAATGGTCCATATTTACAATGAAATTACAATATACATTTACAAGGCAATTTTTCCTTCGGGGGACCGCTTGCTCCCGGACCCCATAGACGGGGTAACCCCCCTCTACACTCCCCCGCATGGAAGAGTGTACATACTTTTGGGGTGTAAATACTTCATGGGGTATAAACACAATTGAAAACAAAAGACCTCTAAATCAAGAAGATAATCAGGCTCCACAGCCAACAATCTCCCACTTGGAGACTGATCTCAAAAACTCCATCGTTGTTGTATATGCTGGACTCTGAACCTTCTTGGGCCTGGCAGATTTCTCATCTTCATATTCATTCTTGAAGACCAACTGAAACTGTGCAGGAACTCAATTTCACCCTTGTTACTCCCTTTGTTAACATGTCTGTAGGATTCTGGCTAGTGTGTATCTTTTCCAACTTCAAATTTCCATCTTCCAAGTCGTATCGTATGAAGTGGTACCTCAACTACATATTCTTAGTATTTGAATGGAAGGTTGAGCTCTTTACAAGATGAATGTCACTCTCAATTTCACAATACAACCTACTATTCTCCTTATTCTTTTCCAATTCCTCCATAAAACTCTATAACCAAATAATCTATTTACTAGCCTCTGTAGCAGCAACATACTCTGCCTCTCTTGTTGAAAGTGAAACAACCTTTTCCAATTTCGAAATCCAACTTATTGTTGTTTCACCTATAGTAAAAACATACCCTGTGGTGCTCCTCCTATTGTATTTATCACCTGCCATATCTAAATCAACATATCCCTATAGAAAAGTGTTTGAACCTCCAAAACATAATGCATGAGTAGCAATACCTCTCAAATACCTAAGAATCCACTTTACTGCCTCCCAATGTTCTTTACCTGGATTGTTCATATACCTGCTCATAACTCCCACTGCATGTGCAATATCTGGTCTTGTGCAAACCATTGCATACATCAAACTGCCAACTGCTATTGAATAAGGGACCCTGAACATGTATTCTATCTCCTCCTTTGTCTTGGGACACATTTCCTTAGTTAATTTGAAATGGATGGCTAAAGGTGTACTAACTGGTTTTTCATTTTGCGTTCTAAACCTCTCCAACACCTTTTCTATGTACTCACCCTGAGACAATGTCAATTTGCAATTTTTCCTATCTCTTGTTATTCTCATACCAAGGATTTTCTTTGCAGCACCCAAATCCTTCATCGCAAATGAATTAGATAATTTCTTCTTGACCACATTTATATCTTGGATATTAGACCCTACAACAAACATGTCATCTACATACAATAGCAAGATAATATAGCTTCCATTTTCTATCTTTTTGAAATAAACACAGTGATCATAATGACATCTACTATAACCCTGTTCTGTCATAAACTTTTCAAACTTCAAATACCACTGCCTTGGAGCTTTCTTTAGGCCATACAAGCTCTTATTCAACCTACATACCAAATTCTCCTTCCCTTTTACCTCATACCCATGTAATTGTTGCATAGAAATCTCTTCCTCCGAATCCCCATGGTGAAAAGTTGTTTTAACATCTAATTGTTGAAGATGCAAATCTTCTTCTGCCACAAGACTTAAAATAATTCTAATTGAATTCATTTTAACAACAGGTGAAAATATATCATCAAAATCTATACATTTCGTTTGTGCAAACTCCTTTACAACCAGTCTAGACTTGTACCTCTTTATTTTTCCATCTTCTTCCTTCAACTTGTAAACCCATTTATTCTGCAATGCTCTTTTTCCCGCAGGCAACTGAACCAAGTCCCAAGTATGGTTATTTACCAAGGAATCCATTTCCTCTTTCATGCCTTTCTCCCACTTCTTTTTGGTGTCTACCTGCATTGCCTCTTCATAACATTCTGGTTCACCAGAATTAGTCAGCAATAAATAATACAATGAAGGAGAGTATCGTTCAGGGGGTATACCTAACCTGGTAGAGTTTCTAAAAACACTTGTAGGTGTTTGATGTACCTGTTGATCCTGTTGTTGTACATTTTGAATTTCTGGTTCCTTTGGAATTTCTTTTTCAGTGATCTCATAAAGCACCGTGTATTATTGTTTTTCTTTTTTCTGTTTCTTTCCTTGCAACTGATATTTGTACATGATCTTCTCATTGAATATGAAATCTCTACTCCTAATGATTTTTTTATTTTCATAATCCCATAAGCGATAATCAAAATCATTAACATTGTATCCAATAAAAGTACACTTCTTGGATTTTTCCTCAAGCTTTGTTCTATTTTCTTTATCAAAATGGACAAATGCTTCACAACCGAAAGTTTTCAAAAACGAATAGTTTACCTAATTTCCTGTCCATTCCTCCTCTATAATTCTACCATCCAAAGAGATTAAAGGTCCTCTGTTTATTAAGTAAAAAGCAATATCTACAGCATCTGCCCAGAATTGTAAGGGAAAACCAACATGCAATCTCATACTCTTTGCACGCTCCATGATTGTCCCATTTATCCTTTCCGACACACAATGTTCTTGTGGTGTTGTTGGAACTCTCTTCTCTCTATGAATCCCATGGTATGAAAAATAATCATCAAACTCCTTGCTGCAATATTCACATCCATTATCTGATCTGAGTCACGTCAAACTTTTTCCTGTCTCATTCTCAACCAAAGCTTTCCATTTCTTAAAAGTATCCAAAACATCAGATTTTTGTCGAATGCATTAAACCCAAGTTTTTCTAGTTGCATCATCAATAAAAGTTAAATAATAATGAGATCCACCAAGATCTGATACATGAGATGGTCCCCATACATCTGTATGCACAAGATCTAACCTTTAATTCTTCTTTTCTTTTTCGACTCTCGGAAATCTGACTCTCTTATGTTTTCCATAAACACAATTCTCACAAAAGTCCAAATCAATTTGTTTAAGATCTGGAAACAAATTTATTTTGTGAAGTATCTGCATTCCCTTCTCACTCATGTGTCCCATCCAATGATTCCATAGTGTTGTATCCAGTCTTGTAGAAGATAAAGAGATAGAAAATTCAATATTACTAGCAGATAAATACAATGTACCTACCTTCTCTCCTTTTTCTATCAACAATGATCCTTTGGTTACCTTCCACATCTTATATGTAAATATGGATATACAACCTTCAATTTCCAACTGCCCTATTGAAATTAGATTTTTCCTTAAATATGGAACATGTCTTACCTCTTTCAAAAACCATTGGTTTCCATTGCGTTTATTTATTTTTACCTTTCCCATTCCAACAATTTTGCAGGGTGCATCATCACCCAAATGAACCTGTCCAAAATCACCTTGAACATAATCTAGAAAATGTTTCCTATGGGGTGTGCCATGAAATGAAGCCCCCTAATCTACTACCGAAGAATCAAAAATATTATCTACATAAAGAATCAAAGAATCTTGTAACACATTACCTGTTACATTTGCTTCCTGATGTCCATCTCTTTGTTTCTTTGGAGCTCTGCAGTCTTTCTTCAGATGTATTTTCTTCCCACAATTCCAACACTCTATCTTTCCAAGTATGGATTTGGATCTACCCTTCCTAGAATTCTCGTGGTTCCCTGGGCCCTTTACTTTATCCTTTTGTCTTCCCCTGTTCTCCTTGTTCAACGCATTACCTGATGTATCACCTGTGATTTTCCATCCCATTTCCTCACTAAGGATAACACCAACAATATCATCAAATTTTAAAGTATTTGAACTAGAGACAGAGTTACTTACATCCATGACCAAGCCATTCCATATTTCTAGCAATGAGTACAAGATTAGAAGATCTCTGACCTCATCATCAAAGTCCACTTTTACAGAACTTAGTTGATTAGTAACCGTATTAAAATCATTTAAATGATCTGCAACAGACCCACCTTCTAACATCTTCACATTAAATAATCTCTTCATTAGAAATAACTTATTGGACGACGAGGGTTTTTCATATAATTTAGCCAATGCATCCATCAAATCCTTTGTTTTCTTTTCTTTTGAAATATTGAAATCCAACGATGCTACCAGGCTCAGTTGTATCGTTCCTAGAGCCTTTTTGTCAAGAATCTCCCATTCTATGTCCTTCATGGCCTTTGACTTCTTTACTACTCCTCCCAATGGTAGGAATAGATTCGTCTGATATAAATAATCTTCCATCTGCATCTTCCATAACTGTTGTTTTTGGCCGTTAAATTTCTTGACCCTAAACTTTTCATCTTCCACCATTGCTCCCACTCGAACTAGGAACCCTCCTTTCCTACGAGTTACCTTTCACTCTTATACCAGTCATTATAAAAATAGGACCGTGGAGCAATAAAATGAAACAAATGCAGAAACAAAACACATAAGATACACAATACAATAGAGACACAGATTTACGTGGCTCACCAAGTGTGGGTTATGTCCACCAAGGAAATTTCAGTGTTCTTCCTTTATTACTATCCAACAAATGAAGGGATACAACCTACATCAAACCCACTGTAACTTCCTCTTCTTTATCTCACAGTCTCATGTCTCAGAATACAATATTCGCCAGCATACATAGTCGTAATGCATTTCCCTCATAACAGATCATTTCCTTCTAGGGAAAACAAACCCTAACATAATTTCTACCATTATATATGCGACCTTATAATGAATGGTCCAGATTTACAATGAAATTACAATATACATTTACAAGGAAATTTTTCATTTGGGGCCCCACTTTCCCCCGGACCGCACAGAGGGGCTAACCCCCCTCTGCATGCCCCCGCATGGAAGAGTGTACATACTTTTGGGGTGTAAATACTTCATGGGGTATAAACACGGCTGAAAACAAAATACCTCTGAATCAAGAAGATAATCAGGCTCCACAACCAACAATCTCCCACTTGGAGACTGATCTCAACAACTCCATCACTGTTGTATATGCTGGAATCTGAACCTTCTTGGACCTGGAAAATTTCTCATCTTTATCTTCATTCTTGAAGACCAACTGAAACTGAGAAGGAACTCCGTTTCTCCCTAGTTACTCCCTTTGATAAAATGTCTGCAGGATTCTGGATAGTGTGTATCTTTTCCAACTTCAAATGTCCATATTCCAAGGTGGATCATATGAAGTGGTACCTCAAATATATATGCTTAGTCTTCGAATGGAAGGTTGAGTTCTTTGCAATACGAATGACACTCCACTGTCATAGTACAACCCTCTATTCTTCTGCATCTTTCCCAATTCCTCCATAAACCTCTATAACCAAATCATCTATATACTAGCCTCTGTAGCAGCAACATACTCTACCTCTGTTGTTGAAAGTGAAACAACCTTTTTCAGTTCCGAAATCCAACTTACTGTTGTTCCACCTATAGTAAAAACATACCTTCTGGTGCTCCTCCTATTGTCTTTATTACCTTCCATATCTGAATCAACATATCCCTGTAGAAAAGTGTATGAACCTCCAAAACATAATGCATAAGTAGCNATATACTAGCCTCTGTAGCAGCAACATACTCTACCTCTGTTGTTGAAAGTGAAACAACCTTTTTCAGTTTCGAAATCCAACTTACTGTTGTTCCACCTATAGTAAAAACATACCTTCTGGTGCTCCTCCTATTGTCTTTATTACCTTCCATATCTGAATCAACATATCCCTGTAGAAAAGTGTATGAACCTCCAAAACATAATGCATAAGTAGCAGTACCTCTCAAATACCTGAGATTCCACTTTACTTCCTCCCAATGTTCTTTACCTAGATTGTTCATATACCTACTCACAACTCCCACTGCATGTGCAATATCTGGTCTTGTGCAAACCATTCCATACATCAAGCCACTAACTGTTGATGAATAAGGGACCCTAGACATGTATTCTATCTCCTCCTGTGTCTTGGGACACATTTCCTTAGTTAATTTGAAATGGTTGGATAAAGGTGTACTAATTGGTTTTGCATTTTTCATTCTAAACCTCTCCAACACTTTCTCTATGTACTCACCCTGAGACAATGTCAAATTGTGATTTATCTTGTCTCTTGTTATTCTCATACCAAGGATTTTATTTGCAACACCCAAATCCTTCATCTCAAATGAATTAGCTAATTTCTTCTTGAGCACGTTGGTACTTGGATATTAGACCCTGCAACAAACATGTCATCTACATACAATAGAAAGATAATACAACTTCCATTTTCTAGCTTTTTGAAATAAACACAGTGATCAGAATGACATCTACTATAACCCAATTCTGTCATAAACCTATCAAAATTCAAATACCACTACCTTGGAGCTTGATTTAGTCCATACAATCTCTTCTTCAAACTTCATACCAAATTCTCCTTCCCTTTGACCTCGTACCCCTATGGCTACTTCATATAAATCTCTTCCTCCAAATCCCCATGGAGAAACATTGTTTTAACATATAATTGTTCAAGATTCAAATCTTCTACTGCCACAAGACTCAAAATAGTCCTAATTGAAGTCATTTTAACAACAGGATAAAATATTTCATCAAAATCTATACCTTTCTTTTGTGCAAACCCCTTTAAAACAAGTCTAGCCTTGTACCTCTTTATTCCTCCATATTCTTCCTTCAACCTATAAACCCATTTATTCTGAAATGCTCTTTTTACCGCATGAAACTGAACCAAGTCCCAAGTATGGTTATTTACTAAGGAATCCATTTCCTCTTTCATGCCTTTCTCCCACTTTTTTTTGGTGTCTACCTGCATTGCCTCTTCATAACATTCTAGTTCACCAAAATCAATCAACAATAAATAATACAATGAATGAGAGTATCGTTCAGGGGGTATACTTAACCTAGTAGATTTTCTAACAACACTTGCAGGTGTTTGAGGTACCTACTGCTCCTATTGTTGTACATTTTGATTTTTTGGTTCCTTTGGAATTTCTTTTTCTGTGATCTCATCAAGTATTGTGTATTATTGTTTCTCTTTTTCCTGTTTCTTTCCTTGCAACTGATCTTTGTACATGACCTTCTCATTGAATATGACATATCTACTCCTAATGATTTTGTTATTTTCATAATACCATAAATGATAACTAAAATAATTAACACCGTATCCAATAAAGGTACACTTCTTGGATTTTTCCTCAAGATTTGTTCTATTTTCTTTATCAATATGGACAAATGCTTCACAACTGAAAGTTTTCCAAAAAGAATAGTTTACCTGTTTTCCTATCCATTCCTCCTCTGGAATTCTACCATCCAAAGATCTTGAAGGTCCTCTGTTTATTAAGTAAACAACAATATCTACAGCATCTGCCCAGAACTGTAAGGGAAACCAACATGCAATCTCATACTCCTTTCACACTCCATGATTGACCTGTTCATCCTTTCTGACACACCATTTTCTGGTGGTGTTCTTGGAACTCTCTTCTCTCTACAAATCCCATGGTATGAACAGTAATCATCAAACTCATTGCTACAATATTCACCTCCAATATCTAATCTTAGACACTTCAAACATTTTCCTATCTCATTCTCAACCAAAGCTTTCCATTTCTTAAAAGTATAAAAAACATCAGATTTTTGTCAAATGCAATAAAACCAAGTTTTTATAGTTACATCATAAATAAAAGTAAAATAATAATGAGATCCACCAAGAGATGATACCTGAGTTGGTCCCCATACATCTGTATGCACAAGCTATAACATTCATTCTTCTTTTCTTTTCCGACTATGAGAAATCTGACTCTCTTCTATTTTCCATAAACACAATGCTCATAGAAGTCCAAATCAATTTGTTTAGGATCTGGTAAAACATTTCTTTTGTGAAGTATTTGCATTACCTTCTCACTTATTTGTCCCAGCCTATGATGCCATAGTGTTGTATCCACTCTTGTAGAAGCTAAAGAGATATAATATTCAGTATTACCAGTACATAAATACAATGTACATACCTTCTCTCCTTTTGTTATCACCAATGATCCTGTGATGACCTTCCACATCTTATATGTAAATATGGATATACAACCTTCACTTGCCAACTGCCTTGTTGAAATTATATTGTTCCTTAAATCTGGAACATGTATTACCTCTTTCAACAACCATTGGTTTCCATTGCATTGCTTTATTTTTACCTTTCCCATTCCAACAATTTTGCATGGTGCATCATCGCCCAAATGAACCTATCCAAAATCACCTTGAACATAATCTAGAAAATGTTTCCTATGTGTTGTGGCATGAAATGAATCCCCTAAATCTACTACCCAAGACTTAGAAATATTATCTATAGAAAGAATAAAATCATCTTGTAACACATCACCTGTTACATTTGCTTCTTGATTTTTCTCCTGTTGTCCATCTCTTTGTTTCTTTAGAGCTTTGTATTCTTTCTCCAGATGTTCTTTCTTCCCACAATTTCAACACTCTATCTTTCCAAGTCTGGATTTGGATCTTCCCTTCCTAGAATTCCCACGAGTCCCTGGGCCCTTTCCTCTATCCTTTTGTCTTTCTCTGTTCTCCATGTTCAACACAGTCCCTGATGTCTCACATGTTCTTTTCTGTTGCATTTCCTCACTAAGGATAACACCAAGAACATCATCAAATTTTAAAGTATTTGAACCAGAGACAGAGTTACTTACAACCATGACCAGTCCATTCCATCTTTCTGGCAATAAGCACAAGATTATAAGAGCCCTGACCTCATCATCAAAGTCCACTTTTACAAAACTTAGTTGATTAGTAACCATATTAAAACCATTTAAATGATCTGCAACAGACCCACCTTCTGACATCTTCATATTAAATAATATCTTCATTAGAAATACCTTATTGGATGTCAAGGGTTTTTCATAAAATTTAGCCAATACGTCCATCAAATTCTTCGTTGTCTTTTCTTTCGAAATATTGAAAGACATCGACGCTGCCAAGCTTAGTCGTATCATTCTTAGAGCCTTTCTGTCAAGAATCTCCCATTCTTCATCCTTCATGGCCATCGGATTCTTTGCTACTCCCAATGGTAGGAATAGATCCTTCTGATATATATAATGTTCCATCTACATCTTCCATACCTGGTAGTTTTGGTCATTAAATTTCTTGCCCCTAAACTTTCCATCTTCCACCATTGCTCCCACTCGAACTAGGAACCCTCCTTTCTTGCRAGTTACCTTTCACTCTAATACCATTTGTTAGAAAAATAGGACCATGGAGATGTTGCGCCCGAGATATGATCAATTTTATCACATTTATTATATACTTTTGCCAAATGTATATATGCATTTTCATGTTTTGGAGAAGTTTTTGAAGGGATTTTGTGCCAAAATTCTATGATCCACACCAGGTATGCATAATTCATTTTTATGATGATATTGAGTATGATTGAGTATGATTTTATGTTTCTCGAGATCTAATTCACATTTTTTTGGTGTTACAGGGCAAAATCGCATCATGTTTTTGCTTTCGACACTCCATCCAGTACCCGGACCGACACTCCGTCCTGAACAAAAATGATGGGAGATTTGACGATTATGGTATTGGCGACCAGTGATGGGTGAATCATGAACATGGATTTTTCTCGTTTTTGCCCCCTCCAGCTACTGAACTCTTGACAACTCAGTTTAGGTTGTCAAGAAGGGAGATTATTGGCTCGCTCCATTTCAACAGTTAGGGCACCATTAATGTAATTTACTACTTTTAGAAGAGGTTCGACCCTCCAATGGCCGACCTCTTAGTCTGTAAAGCCTATAAATACCACCGTGGTGGTCATACAATAGTGAAGAAGTAGAAGAAGTAGTGTGTTAGAGACAAACACGATCTTCCTCTGTTTTTCCATTTTCATTTGCCAGAATTATATAAGACTGCATTTTTGAGTTTTAATGGTGAAATCGATTTGTTGAGTTCATGGTGTGCCTTTGAGAAGTGACCACGACTTACTAGGGGGCCCACCAACAGTCTGGTAACTGTTCTATGTGTTATTTATGAATTTCATAGCTTAGATCTCTTTTATTTTATTTCCTGTACACGAATTGCTATTTTTTTTCTTTGTCATAAAATTTGTTGTTATAGTTTAACTGTGTGAGTTCTCTTTTGCAGGTTAGTATGAAGGCTTTTGTTAATATGCACTGACTCTTAGTTAGTAGGAACAAGTTTTCAAACTTATACACTAACCCCATGTGTGATTAAATATTAGATTGTATTTTATTTATGCTTTTAAAATCAAGTTTAAAACATAGTAGAACAAAATTTTAGTTTATGTTTTCTTTAATGAGGCTTCGATGGATGGATAGTATTAGTTCTAGTTTTCATTTGTAGATTGTTGATTCTTTTCTTATTTAGATTTTTCTTAACTAGTTGTTAATTAATTTTCTCATTAATCTACTTGCTATATGTTAGAATCATGTTTAATTTCCATTTACAAGAGTTTTCCTTTTTGCGATTTGAATTGTTGAAATAGGTCTAGCTTAGTTTTACCTTATGCAACTTCTTTCTTAGATTTAGCTTGCAATTCCAGTTTTTAGTTAATGATTGAATGTAGTTGTGAGTTTTTCTTACATAGCATAGAGTACAATTATAATCTCATTATGTTGTTGATGGTTAATGCATGAGTAATAATCACATGAATTTGCAGGGTAATTAACGTTCTTTCTATAATGGCTAAGTTCTCACTAGATTGCTTAATTCACACCTTTCACTTTGCTATTGAAATCAATATTGAGTTTATCCCTCTTGAATTATCCTTCATTGTCAATTGTCATCATGATATTATAAGACACCGGAGACATTCACACAATCATCAACACTATATTTTAGCTTTCATAAGTTAAAAGATAGTTTCTTGCTTTCATAGGTCAGAAAATATTTGTCTTGCTGTTGTAGAATAGATAGTCTTTTCCTTGGTAGATTAAAGAGAAGTTTGTTTATCATAGATTAAAGGTTAGTTGTTAGTTACTCTTTTCTTTCAATTAGGTAGATTTCCTTTTATGAATTAGAGATACTTGTATTAAGAATAGATTTCACTTGTCTTTTAGCTTAGTTAGTTTCTTATTGAGTAGTATTAATTAGTTTACTTGCAGTAGAAGTTATCCTAGGTTAGTAAGTTGTTTACTTGCTTTAATAGGTTAGTTGCTTACTTGTCTATTCTTGCTTTGATAGTATAGTTGCTTGTTTATTTACTTACTTTCACAATATAGTTGTTTATTGAATTCAAATAGACTAGTTAAAGTAGTTTGCTTCTGCTATTTGTTTATTATGCTTAAATAGTTGTTTTTGCTTATTGTTATAGTTGAACTAGTTTTGCTTCAAGTAGGGTTTTCACTTGTTTTATTAGAACTATCCATCGATCCTTGGTCCAAAAGTACTTAGGTTACCTAGTTTAAAGTTGCTTAGTAGGGTTTTCTCATTAGATAACTTTGCTTGAATAGATTATCCCTTAGATAGACACTTCCTTAGTTAGACTATACTACTACCAACCCTTCTACCTTGGCATATAGTTTTCTACAATTCTAAGTTTACTTACCCTGGGTTGACAATTTAATTGAGGGTTTTTAGTTTGTTTTTAGTGCATATATAACACCCATAATTTTGGGTGCCGTTGTCGGGGAGTTGTCTCAAGGTGGGAAGTAGTTATGAAATAGATCATTTCTAGACCTTAGCATTAGATTGCATTAGATTGGTGGCGGGGGAACTTTAAGACGAGAGGTAAGAACCTGTGCATCTGCTATTGCAGGCTCCCCCAAACCCAATGATAGTTTTTTCCTTTTGTTTTTGTTTACTTTCATGACTAAGAACTAGAAGCCCAATGGTAGCGTTTTCTTTTTCTTTTGTTTAATTTCATGAATGGAACTAGAGACCCAAAAGGGAGATACATTAAATCTAAATTAGACCTTTCAACCAAGGTTCCTTCCGATCTTTTCGGGGAAAGGAACGTTCCACTCATAAGCTCCACAGATCGATACCGAAAAACAGGAGCTAGCTCAACTCAAAGAGCTAAGGTAGTCTCTGAAGAGACTAAGACAGGGAGAACTATAGAACAATAAATTGAAACGTCAATCATATTAGGACATGAGGCATGTTAAGCCCTAAATAATGGCTCATTACTCCTTAATTGGGGCATATTACATTAGTAATGTTATGTTATTTATGTTGTATTTAGTCCATTAGTTGTAATTATACCTCCTAGTCTCCTATATATACCAAGGAGACATTTTCATTTGGAATCATCTTGTAATTGTACATTTATGTAGACATAAGGAGGTTGCCCCCTTGAAGAGGCTTATTATCTGAATTTATCTCTTTTTCAAGGCGTTGAACACTTATTTTGAGGTTTTTCTATGCTATGTTGATATTTGGTTCTTAACATATGGTATCAGAGCTCAAGGTCTTGGGGTTTCACTGCTACATCTAAGACACCTTGGAATTTTCACTATAGCCATTTTTCTACAATGTTTCAAAAGGAACGGATTGGAGGATATTTAGTATATGGATCAAGGTGCCTTGGGTTAAGATTTCATATCTTGAGGCCTTATACTTTAGGAGATACAACCTATGAAATATCAGGTTTTGGAATCATCCCGAACTGAGTCATTGTGGAATTTTTTCTATAAAATTGTTTCTGTAATGTTTCAAACCCTGAATTTTGGAGGCTATTCCCATAAATTAGTAAGGTATATTTGGTAACAATTTCATCTTTTGGGTCATCTTACATTTTTATATACACCCTGTGGAAGATAGGGTATCTGACTAGTCCTATTGACTAGTCTCAAGAAGGTGTTCCAGGTAAAACAATCATAGCTTATTCCTAGAGTATCCAAATTTAGTGAGAATGGTCGCATATGATATTGGAAAGTCTGTAGTATTTTTGGTACGAG
>JASDQU010305864.1:2061-12865 GCA_032191745.1 Picea mariana | reverse complement strand
AAAGTGTGTTGGAAGAGGAAGGGCCCCCTCTCTCTAGTATACCTTATGTATTCATTTTTATTTTTGTAGGTGTAATTCTTATTTTCATTTTGTAGACTTGTGTATTTAATCTTGTTGTTATTTCAATTTGTATCTTTGACTTCTTTCTCCAAATCGATATTCAATTTTTTCCTTTACTTTCATTTGTTTACACCTTCAATTTATTTTTTCCTTTACTGACATTCATCTATGCTTTCAATTTCCAGCATGAAGAGAAAATGTGCACACCGAATTTTCGTAGACTGCATGTTCATTTGTTACTAGCGATCTTGGTGTTGTTAACACAGGGATATTAAGAAAATGTAAAGTCACGAGACTTAAATCTACAACCACAAGATTTGTTGGATTTGGTTTAACATTGCAATTTCCATTTTATAGTTTGATAACACTACATGAATTAATTGAGTTATTGAGTAAGTTAACTGGATCATTCAACATCTGAACAAAAGGATTGCAATCAATTAGTTAAAGAACGAAGCATACTCATACACTTGATTTTGATTTATGGGAATGATTTGTCAAACAAATTTCTTTTGAATGTAGCAAGGATAGATTAGAGTTTTATTATCTAGTCCCACATATATTTTTATAACACCTCATAAGATTACGATCATCCAAATTGATGATTTAATGTATAACAATTTAAGAAATTAAATTGACACACATTTTTAGAACCATTTTTGTGAAGGTGTTAAAGGACTAGGCTTTTGTTTTGAATTTGAATTTCCTTTATGTTTTTCTTTCGTTATTTTTGCATGAGATTTGTTTATGGTAATAACATTGTAGAGGTGACAAGATAGAGATGGTAAGATGAGAGGTAATAACCTACACATCCACTATTGTGGGTATTTTTTCTCGTCAACTCTCAACTATGATGGTACTGAATGAATAGGCAGAGGGATAATCAGGGTATATTTCCTAAAGGTATAGGTAGAGAAATTTAAATTCCACCAATAACTTCATTTAGTAGTATTTCAAGAAACCCCCCACATACAAACCTATTGGCAGAGAAATATACAAGAGAGAGGCACACAAGAATAATACCAGTGGCTCCACCAGAACCTAAAGAAAAATCAGTCATGGATAACCATGAAGGACAAGGATCTACACCAAGTGAAACTTCAAAACACATGCATATTCTTTCATATCCTATAGCTTAGGAAACTATGATTAGAGAGACCAACAAGCAACTGGAAGGAGAAGATATCAATCCAATCTGGGAGCCAAAGTCTCCATTAAGAACATAGTACAATCTATTTTGGGGTTGGGGTAAAAACATGGTAGAAATATAAGGAGAAGTCCACATGAACGTACATGATGAAGGTAATGTAGAAGGATATGTGACATTTGGGTTCCCCATAGTGGACCCTATAGAAAATGTACAAATGAAGAACATTCCCCCATTCGTACTACCCCATTTCCATGCTATGGTGACTAAATATCCTAATGCATTTATTTTCAAATTTGATATTTTATGTTGAAGTTATGATTATTGTAATGATTCTCAAAAATTAAAATTATTTCTTGCAACCCTCAAAGACTCATCCTTGCACTGGTTTATGGGGCTGGGAAGGAATACTGTCAGAACTTGGGATGAGATGAGAACTAATTTTCTTAGGAAATACCAAGAATATTGTAAGGCTAGGGACCTAAGGGAAGAAATATTTAGGATGACACATAAGGAAGATGATATCTTAGAGATTACCTAGAAATATTCCTGTAAAATCTTTAGAGATCCAAATAGAACAAACTAAATATGGAAAATATTAGGACTATCTTCTTAAGAGGTATTTCGTATGAATCAATGAATGTGTTTAATTTTATGGGATATGGGGACATTTCCCAATTATATTTTGAGAAAACCTATAAAATGTGCAGGAAGTACTCACAAATTCAAGAAAGATCTGGTAAGGGACCTCATGTTTAATTTTCTAAAATTTATAAATCTACATCAAGTAGTGGGGTAACTAGGGAAGGGTTAGGCAATTTATTGAAAAATTTCAAGAATGACATTCTTGGAACTCTCAATTTATAACTTGATTCTTTGAAAAATAAGAAGAAGCAAGAGGAACAAAATGCAACCTTATCTATGTTTTTCCCTAGGTGTAGGAAAAGAAACCATTGAAAGAATTCCCCTTGAATAACATCAATATATGTGTTATTTGTACAGGTGAACACTCAGTAGAACATTGTCTTTATTCACCCATACTAAAAGTGATATGCCAGGGAGGGAATGAGACAACAAAACAAATTTGTACCTTGGCACAAAAGATGCCATGGTAGCCTCGTCCACTAGTTATGTCATAAGATCCTACATTTTGAAATTATTCATATTAATCTGGACAACAATATCCACCTTGGAATCCTGCAATGCCATGAAAAGCATGGCCCCAATAATAAAACCACCCTTGGTAGCATGGATGGAAAGGATCCAACTATGATAATATGCCTACCTATTCTTATCCCATGCAACTCAACAATACTCACAATTCCCTTCACAACCTTATCCAACACAAGCTCCACAATGAATTGTACAACCCCGACAATTGCAACTTCCATCCAACCAACCTTCTAGGCCTACACAACTCTGTGTGCAACTTGTTCCTAATCCAAATAACAAGGTAGCTCAGCCTAATTTTTGCACTGAGCTACAACATTTTCCCACCTATTTGGTCACACCAGTAAGACTATAAGATATCCACTTGTGATCAGAAAAAGTGCTCCAAAAACAACCCCCCATAATCATTGAAGAATAATCAGAGGAGGAAAATCCTAATCATACAATCAATGATGATACTCTTTCCATAATAAATAAAATAATTATTGATTCATAACATCCCCCTTCCTCCAAACAACCTCCATATTCAGAGAGTTTAATCCTAAATAAATGGGAAGCTCGCTCTGAATATGACCTGGTCACCGAACTAAAAAATGTTTTCATAAAAATTCCTTTTCTACAATCCCTTAAAGACATACCTATCGATGCAAGAAAAATAAAGGAATTATGTTTTAAAAATCAGGAAGAAAGAAGAATCAACCACCCACCATTCAATTCATTGGAAAATATGCAAATGTGATGTCTGGAAAGATCTTTGTAGATAAATATGTAGATCCTGGAAACCCCATTGTCTCTATGTACATTAATGGTATCTATGTTCCAAATAATTTAATTGAACTTGGAGAATCCATTAACATTATGACCATACAAACCATGGAGAAATTTAATTTTCCTAACCTTTTTCCAAATCCTACCATCCTCAAACTAGCTGACAGATCTAAGATAAAACTAGAGGGCATATTAAGTATCTTTGTATTTGTGGGAGTACCCCATAGAATCCATGGTCTTACAGCCCAAGTATCATTCTGGAGGACATCATGTAATCCTTGGTAGATCATGGCTTGCTACCGCAGATGCTTTTATAGGTTGTAGATCTTGAAACATGTTTATTTCACATGGAGATTCAATGAAAAAAGTGATCTTATACCCACCTGCAAAACCTCTCACTAATATGGAAAATATTATGTTGTATGATAATGCAGACAATGATGAGAAATTTTTACAACTAGTCTTTACAGTAGATCAAGTAAAGAATTTTAAAGGAGATAGAGAGGAAAACCAAATCAACACTTTTCTCTACAATTTAGAATTTACACAGAATTATGATTTGTTTTCTCTTCCATTAGATCATATTTTTGAAACTGATGTGTAGGGAACTAGTGATATAACATCCCTATCTTCATTATACAATATTGTAGCAGCTGCCACATGGAAAATAGAGTGTTACAACATTCCTGTTGAGATAAACCAAGGTAAATGTTTGCATATAAATTATCATCATATTGAATCTCAGCTGGAAAAATTAATCCAAGTATTACAAGAACAATCAAAAGCTTTCACATGGGACTACCATGAGATGAAAGGTATACACCCTAACACTTTCTCTCATTATATTTATACTTAGAGTGATGCTCGTCCTATCAAGCAACCCTAGAGGCACATGAACCTATCCCTTAAAGAAGTATTTAAAGATGAATTGTAAAAACTTCTTGATGCCAAATTTATCTATCCAATTTCTAACTACTAGATGGGTCTCACCTCTTGTAGAAGTCCCAAAAAAAATGGTAAATTGAGACTTGAAAAAATCCACTATGAAGGAATATTTCCCTCTTCCATTCATCAACCAAGTTCTAGACACCCTAGAAGGAAAGAAGTATTTTTCATTTCTCGACAATTTTAGTGGCTATAACCAAATATAGATTGTATGAGAGGACCAAGAAAATGTTGGATATAGTGTCAATAATATATTGTCATTGATGTCAACAGTCGATATCATTGATGTAATGATAAGTTGGTATGACGAACTGTCATTTATATCAATAGTACTCTGTCAGCATATAATGGTTGTTGACAAACAGTTGGACGATATGCAGAGATTAAATCTCAGGAGGGTGATAGAATGAAGATCAAAGATCAGAAGAGATGGTGAGATGAATCTCAGAAGACTAGTCAACGATCAGATCAAATCAAGACCGTTGATATGCATGCAAGATATTGGATAGACATGAAATATCACAATCCACATCGACCATCAATGGTCACTTGCCAAACAGATCTAATGTTGGTGACAAAATGAAGGAACAGAACGGTGACATGACAATTTGGCACTTTATGTTAAAGGGTGCACTAATATCAGCGATCGATAATCAGGTGCTCAGATCTATGGTCGACAGGGCATATTAGACCCCCCCGACATTTCTTCCTTTAACGGCAGGGGGGGTCTGAGTTGGTGGTATTTCCCATGTGGGGCCCTCATAACATGTTTCCTTCTTGTTAACTCGGACCCCCCTCGCTCATTACCACTTATTGCCTACCCCCTCCTCCGAGCTAACCGCCAAACCACTCTTCCATACCACCTCCGCGCTCCGACGTCACACTCCACTACCCTGCCTACACGTCACACTCACGCGAAGTAAATGGTGGCCATCCATCTCAGTGCTTGATTAAGTCCTAGCCGTCAGATTAAGCAATAAAAGGATGGGTGTAAGGATCAAATCTAACCATTGATCTGGTTCTGTGAAATAGAAGTGAATTGTCTGATCCGATGTCCACACTGTCATCCATCTCATCAGGAGATTAAATCATGACCTTTAAATTTATAAGCATTCAAGCACTCGTTTGTCCTAGCATCTGGTCACTGTCGTTGGTCATATGGTATAAGAGATATAAAGGCAAAAGATAAAGCGTCATTAAATATTATAAGCTCGTGGTTTTTGTGCTATTGTTCACATGTAATGGTTTGACAGAAGCGCCTCTGATGATCTCAGTTTCTAAAATAATTGCAGAGATTCGGGATCGAGTTAAAAGGATGAAATTGATCCATAACTGTGATCAATTTCTGAAAAGTCTTCTTGGTAAAGATGATAAAACTGTGATTATGGTTGAGTTAAACGAAGAGGTTTGATGGTTCCAAACAAATGGACATGGTGTATCACTCTCACATCATTTTGAAAATTATATAAACAAGGAAGAGTGTTGAGAATATTGTGTCTCTGTAGTCCTGTGAAAAAGATCGAAACAGAAGCAAAGTCCAAGATTAAGAACTGTTTGTTCTAAGGTTCCTGTCAATGTCTTATTGAATATCAGGAACAGAAGGAGACAGAGAAGTTATGCAATCTAGTGAATGATAACATAAGTTTTACCAGATTCAGAAATTAAGGGTGGTTGGGTGGTGCAAGGGAAGGTTGGTGCCTACAGAGGGAGTTGGTGCTTCTTTGTCAATTGTGGCTGACTAAACAGGGGGTCGTAGCCTCCTACCAGATGGTGCTGGTAAAAAATAGTGTGTGTGCATCCTGATCAGTTGGTGTTGATCGAAAAGGAAGAATATCTTCCTTCTATGTAACATGTAAAACAAAATTTTGCAGTTAATAGAAAAGAGTTTGTGGTTTTCCCATTTGGGTTCCACGATAAAATACTGTGTTAAATTTTTTTTTGCATTAATAAAATAAAAATTATATAATAAGTGTGTCACTGATTCAACCCCTCCCCTCTCAGTGACATGATCTGATCCTTCAATTGGTATCATATCGGGCCTCTTCACAAAAGGTTTAAATCACTTGAAGAGGAATATACATTAGAATGGATCAGCAGTTGAAGATGTCATCAAAAATCCACCTATTTAATAGTGAAGACTATGTCTTCTGGAGTGTTAGAATGAAAATATATATGATTTCCATTGGACTGAAAGTATGGACATTAGTGGAAAAGGGATATGATGTTCCAAAAGCCACCCCCATATAAGCAAAAGACAAGAATTTTTTTTGGGAAAATGAAAAGGATTTAAACACACTACAAGCTGGACTGAGTAAGAAAATCCTTGCTAAAGTACTAAACTGTAATAATGTAAAACAACTATGGGATAAATTGGGAACCATATATGCAAGAGATTCCAAGGTAAAGAGGGCCAAACTCCAGACTCTCAGAGTATAATATGAAGGTCTGAAAATGAAGGATGAAGAGAATATCTTAGAGTACTTTGAAAGAATTGATAATATTGTTAATGCAATCAAAGGATTGGGAGTAGAAGTGTCAGACAATGTGCTAGTTGAAAAAGTACTAAGAACACTACCTATTCTATACAATCCTAAAGTGTCCTCTCTTGAAGATCGGTAAAATCTAGATAAACTCACCATGGATGAATTGTATGGAATCCTCATAGCCTATGAGTTAAGATTAGGTCATGAGAACCTTCCACAAGGAGAGACAACCTTCAAGGTGCTCAAGAAAACAAAAATTCATAAGAAAAAACCTCAATCCAGTCATCATGAAGAATCTGATGTGGAAGAATCTAACTTTATTAGAAAACTTCAGAAAGGAGAAGGGAAGTACAAAGTCAAGTTGCCTTTCAAATGTTTTAACTGTGGCAAGGTTGGCCATTTTGCAGCCAAGTGTTCCTATCCCAAGGAGGACCATGAATATGAAGAAAACAAAACTACACAATACAAGAAGAAGGAAAAACCCAACTACAAGAAAAAAATTTACAAAGGGAAAACGAATTTCTACTCAAAAGAAGAAAACAACTGTTCATCAGAGTCCAATGACAGTGATGAATCTGACGATGATGAAGTCCTTTTTCTAGGTATTGAAGAGTCTAAAGAGGTAGAGGAAATTAAACACGAGAAAGAGTCAGAAGATGAAGCAGAAGTTAATATGGAAGAAGAACTCCTTAGTGCCTTGGATGAATTAAGAAAATACAAAACTAGATATAGACAACTGAAAAGTTTTGTATTTGAACAAAACGAAAAACATGAATAGAAAGAAAAGGAGATGGAGAAACTCATGACCAACCTGAAAAAACAAATCCTAGAAGCAAATAGGATCGAAGAATGTTTGGAAAAGTCTCTTAAAGAAAAAAAAATAACTTGTGAAAGAATGGAGGCAAAAATAGTTCATCTGAGAAAAGAACTTGATGCAAAACTCACTCAAACAAAATATGAAAATAGTCCTAAAATATTAGATAAGATTATTACCACACAAAAGGATTCAGGTAATAAAAATGGAATAGGCTATTCTGAAGAAGAAAGTCGAGTTAACTCAAAATCATATGTAGATACTCTCCTCAGTACATTCAAGAAGAAAAATGAAGAGAAGACAAGTAATGATCAGAACTCCAAAGGACCACTTCCATCCATCAACAAGGAAGATAAGACAATACCAAATAAGTTTTATCAAAACAGGTATCCTCACATTTTCTTTGGTTATTTCTTTGCATGCTCTAAACTCGAACACAAGGCTATGAATTGTAGAGCATATAGAAAGAAAAATTTAAGGGTTAAGAATTATAACCGTAAAGATAACCAAGAAGTAAATCAAGTCAAAAGAAGAAACTATAACTCTTTTGCACCTCTACAAGAAGGAAACCTAGAGTGCTTCAGATGTCATAACCATGGACATAAGGCCAATAATTGTAGATTAATGGAAGTCTCAGAATAACCAAAATTTATTAGAGAGCAAAAGAATCTTTGGAAAGAAAAAACATCAAAGAAGGAAAGTCTTATTTCCTTAAAATCCCAAGATAAAGAATATATTTAGTATGTTGACAGTGGGTGGTCAAAAATATGACAGGAAACAAGGACAAGTTTGTGAACTTAAAAAAACAAAAGGGTAAGGTTACATTTGGTGACAATGCTTCAGGTAACATACTTGGGAAAGGCACTGTGAGTTTGGGAAAAGACAAAGACAAGAATGTGTTGCTTGTTGAAAAATTCAAACCTAGCCTATTAAGTGTCAGCCAAACCTGTGATCAGGGGCACTTTTTCATATTTGATTCCCATAAATGTGAGATTAGGAGAGAAGACATAGGAAAATTGTTTGGTACTACTCATAGAACTCCCGAAAAAATTGTATATACTAGATGCAAAATTGAAAGAGGAATGTCATATGAATCTAATAGATGAGAGTTGGCTATGGCATAAAAGGTTGGGACATACTAACTTTGACAATCTAGTGAAAGTCAACAATCTTAGTGCAGTAAGAAACTTGCCAAAGATCATAAAGCCATCAAATACTATGTGTAGACACTGTCAACTAGGAAATCAAACTAGAATAAGGTTCAAAGCAAAAGAATACTCAACCTCAAAACCTTTAGATATTGTTCACATGAAGAGTCTTACTTTATGTTTTTCATTGATGATTTTACTAGAATGGGTTGGATATGTTTTCTCAAAGAAAAATCAGAAGCATTTAACAAATTCAAAGCCTTTAAAACCCTTGTTGAGAACGAAAAGGAGACAAAAATCAAATGCCTTAGATCAGACACTGGTGGTGAATTCACTTCAAAAGAGTTTCATCTCTTCTGTAAAACCCATGGAATAAAAAGACAATTCTCTGCTTCCAGAACACCTCAGCAAAATGGGATTGCTGAAAGAAGGAATCAAATAGTTCAGGAGGCTGCAAGGACTATGCTTAATGATGCAAAATTGTTATCGATATTGGAGGGAAGATGTAAGAACAACAGTATACATATTGAACAGAGGTCAGCTCAGGATTAATAGTAATAAGAATCCTTATGAACTATGGTTTGGAAGAGTGCCATCAGTAAAATACTTCAGAGTCTTTGGAAGTAGTTGCTACATCAAAAGGCTTAATGAGAATCTCAAAAAATTTGATGCCAGATCTGATGAAGGTATTTTTCTTGGATATGCTTCTAACAAGAAAGCATACAAATGCTACAATATTAGACTACACAAGATTTTTGAGAGTTCAGATGTCAAGGTGGATGATATAAACCTAATAAGGATCAAAAATCAAGAAACTATACTTGATAGTGAAGATGAAGATGATGATGAGTCAGTTGGTACACAAGCATAAGAAGTAGAAGAGAATAAAGAAGAAAGGGAAGAGGATGATATGGATACTAGTGAAGATGAAGAAGATATTCAAGAAGAAGAGATAAGAGAAGAATCCCCAAGAAGACACACAAAAACGCCCTCAAGAATAACTCAAAAGAATCATCCTGAAGAATTGATTATTGGAAACAAGAGTGATGGAGTGCACAAAAGAAGACAATTGTTGTATCAAACAAAAATAGCACTCTTGTCACAAATTGAGCCCAGCTCAATCAAAGAGGCATGTAAATATGAGAACTGGATCAATGCAATGAATGAAGAATTGGACCAAATTGAAAAATATCAAACTTGGGAACTAGTTACGAGACCAAAAAATAAAAATATCATTGGAACTAAATGGGTGTATAAAAATAAAATGAATGAGAATGGGAAAGTAATCAAGAACAAAGCCATATTAGTATGTAAAGGGTATGCTTAGGTTGAAGGAGTAGACTATGAAGAAACATTTTCACTTGTGGCTAGATTAGAGGCAATTAGGATGTTCTTAGCTTTCTCCAGCTACAGAAAGTTTAAAGTGTACCAAATGGATGTCAAGTCAGCATTTCTCAATGGAAAATTAGAAGAAGAAGTCTATATTGAGCAACCAAAAGGATTCGAATTACACAAAGAAGACAATGTTTGTAAATTAATGAAAGAACTCTATGGGTTAAAACAAGCACCCAAAGCATGGTATGAAAGGCTATATTCTTATTTACAAAAACAAGGTCTCAAAAGAGGATCAATAGACAACAATCTTTACTGTAAAATTGTTGGTAATAACATGATTATTGTGGAAGTATATGTTGATGATATTATATTTGGCAGTGATGATGAAAAAATGAGTAAGGACTTTGCTAGGAGGATGCAACAAGAATTTGAAATGTCTTTGCTTGGTGAACTGAATTTCTTTCTAGGACTACAAATAATACAGTCCAGAAGAGGAGTCTTTATACATCAGTCTAAGTATGTTAAGGATATGCTTGAAAAATTCCAATTAGAATATTGCAAACTTGTCAGTACACCTATGACAGTTGGATGCAAAATAAACAAGGAAGATGAGTCTAATGTTGTAAATCCAAAATACTACAGATCAATGATTGGGAGTTTACTTTATGTAATAGCTTCTAAACCTGATGTCAAGCAAGCAATTGGGATGGTGGCTATATTCCAAGCGGCACCAAAGGAGATCCATGTTCAAGCTGTAAAACAAATCTTTAGGTATTTGAAAGGAACCATAGATATTGGTTTGTGGTACCCTAGCAAGGATTCATTCACTTTAAAAGCCTATTCATATGTATATTGGGTAGGTAGTGTAGACAACAGGAAAAGTATAGCTGGAGGAGAATTCTTTTTGGGAGAATCATTGGTATCTTGGATAAGC
>JASDQU010305863.1:147846-208953 GCA_032191745.1 Picea mariana | reverse complement strand
TGCTTCGAAGGTGTTACCGAAAGGGCCGATAGTTAGGGTTTTGTTGGTGCGCTCTTGAGTGTTGAACCCCAGGTCTGCCCCTATGCCAACATCCCTGGTGGATTGTTTGTAGCTAAAATCGTATACCAATCCAGTGCACGATCCCTTAGTGTAATCACTAGTTGTGCCAGTTTAGTATCTTCATCTGTGATCTGTTTTTCTTCCCAAATAATCTCACAGAGGAACAAGTGTTTTTTTGGGTCCTCTAAAGCTTATCCTTTGAATTCTAGTAACTTGATGATAGGATCAGGTCCTTCCATTCTGAATGTTGAACTTCTACCTCCGCGCAGTGTAGATACTTGACTAGTATTTCCTAAACTAGTTCCTCTAGTTGGTGTTCCTTGTGTAGATGTACTTCATGTTGTTTGACTACTTCTAAACTTCGATTGTCTAAATGGGGGTGTTCTCTTTGGTGTATAAGTCGCACATGAGTTTATGGGTTCCACACTGACATTAATATGGATAGGATTGTTTCCTTCTCTTCATGTTCTTGGACCTCTTGTCTTCCTCTCATATGTTGTGCACAGGATTTCCTCAATATTCTCCATAGCTCGAATATCCTCTACCTCTTCCTCATCACTCGCCAAGCCTTCCCTCACAGATACGACTCTCTTCTTGGTATTCACCTTGTATTGGTAGGGTACTCCGCTACATATCTTTCTAGTTGTCACCATGATCTACTTGATCTTGTCATCGTCCATCATGATTGGGTCCAACGGTTCCTCCTTCTTTCCCTTATCCTTTCCTCCTTCCATTTCTCCTTTTACTGTCAATGCTTCCCCCCTTCCCCCATGCATGCATGTAAGTTTTATCTGTCTGACTCCATTGTCATTACACCTTTGTTATATAACAATATTTTAATAGAAGTATACAACGATATAATGTACCTTCCTCAGGTTCGTCATAGAAACTCTTTCTCTTCTATGCTATATGACTTTGTTGTGTCTACTGTGAACTCTGTTATAAATCCTGCCATAATATTGTCGAGCCAAAAGTCTACTGCACGGGTGAATTTGTTGTTCACGTGCTATAACTTCTCAATCTGTACCAGGTTCCACTCTAACTGTTGGATCTAGTTCATTGTGTGGTTATCCTTCAACCTTAGTATCCACTCGTGCAATAAGTGTGGAAAATCACAGAAAAAGACTTCGTGCAAATCACTAAACATGTATTTCTCAAAATATTTGCGGGGTGTTATTCTAGGGTTTTTGTTATCTTTCTATGAAAAATCCATCTCTTTTGTTCTTAGCCAAGTTTATATCTTTACTTTTGTTTGATTCCACGGTCTCAACATCTCCTTCTAATGGCTCATTGCTTTCTTCTTTTCTTTACTCTTCTCTTGCTCAACCTACCTCATCTACTCAATCCTCTCCTGTTCCTACCAAAGGAAATGGAACCATTTTTTGGTTACTCTCTCTTATATCCTTTCTGAGTTTATTGACCCAAGGTTCATGTCTTTTCAGGTTTCCAAAAAAGCATCTAAAACTATCAGCCCTCCTAGTAAACCAGAAGGTAACGCAGCACACAAAGTGCACTGCGCAGTCTCACTCGAGATAGTCTTAATGGGTGGTTGCAATACTCATGTGTTTATAGCCTAGGATTGAGTGAGAGATATGATAACTGTGCAAAGGGAGTGTTATTGTAACTTATTAATGCAGTATACCATTTATTCATGATTTATGCAAGAAATATAATAACTCATTCATTTAGCGCATCTGTTCTTACTAAGACCAGAAAGAAATACATGCATTCAATCACACAACACAAATGTTATCGTGGTTCACCCCCTCCTAGGATACATCCACAAAGATTTGGCTCTTGGCTCTTTTATTATCATTGTTTTGTCATTGCAGTGCCATGCTCTTTACAATTCTCCTTATTTAGGAAAGATCTATATGAGGCGGACTAGATCGCACCAGTCTCCTCATCTTGCGATCTAACCCTCAAGATATACCCTCCTCTGTCTTCTCTAACTCAACAACTTACAAAAGTAGGTCATGCAGAAAAATATTACATATCGACTCCGTACAATACTTCTCTCTATAATAATGACTAATCTTCATAATAAGCCCCCCTCTTTATGATACCTAAGTATCTATATTTATACATTTATGGCTCTTCATCCATTATAATACATTAAAAAAACCCTAACCCTACCGTCATTACGTCTTCCATGCATGTGCACGTGTTGTTCTCCCTCCAACTGTCGCTTTCCTCGTGCATGCCTTCTTTCCCGAATTCGCCTTTCTTTCCGCTTTGGTCTACCTCCAACATATACTATCACAAGTAAGATACAAAGATACTTGTGAAACTGAGAATTACATGGCTGACATGGGAAGGCTGACTTGAAAATTCAAGGTTTCCGTAGAATGGCCAACACAAGTTGACTTCCCTTGAAAAGAAACATGACACAAAATGTGACTTGGGAAACAATTGATATAAACTGGGATACATTTGTGACATAGGATCCATCGACAAACGCTCCATATGACTAGAAGAATAACCAGCCGAAGGAGATTATTCTCAAAAAATGATAAAAAAAAGACCTCCTAAAGCCATACTGCACCAAATAATGAGGTAAAGAATCATAAGATTTATGTTCAAGGGAGACATAAGTAGTTGCCATATAAAAAATGAGACTCATTCCCATCCATTTTTATTTTTTTTGTTTTTCTCATAGTATAAAGCATAAAAAGGAATACAAGAATGTTATGATACAGTGGAGCAAACAAGTGTCATGGGCAAGAAAATTAATTCCAATCACAAGGAAAATACCTATGTTCAATGCAAGGAAATCATGTGTATGGTATGGACACTCAGGGAAAAGTTTTCTCCAGGTATACAACTGTCAAGTTGCAAAGGCTAGTATTGCAAGGTTGGTAACTTTTCGAAAATGCATATACAAGGGGCTATATAACAATAACTTGAAGCCAGCATTAGGCCCAAAAAGTGCAAGTGGTCAATGTGCAATGCAAATAAAACTCAATACAACAAATTTTGGGAATCCCTCCAGGTAACTAGCCAGCAACAGATGAGAATAAGATATGAAGCTTCAATTCAAAGTCATGATAGGACTAGACAAGGCTTCCAAGCCTATGGAAAAATTGCAGCATGGGTGCAAAAATGGCTAGTGAGGAGCTAACTAGGACACACATGAAGAGGTAAACTATACCATCTATAAACAACATTTTTAGAGAATCTTGAATGGGAAGTATGTGATCGATGCGGATAAATTTATAATGTGGGCGGAATGGAACTTGCCCTATATGCCAGTAAGGAGAACGACACATGTCAAAGAAGTTGAAAAAAAATTCCATCAAATATAAAAATATATGTGGAAAATAACATCTCTCAAGGAAAAATACATAAGAAAGAATCTTATGGTCACTTTAATTAGTCTAAACGGTGTAAAAGTGTTAAAAGAGGGTAAAAAACTATATAAAATTGGAAAAAATGAGTTAAAATAGGTGAAAAACACAGTTTTTACTATATTATTTGACTTTTACCATTTGAAGAGCATTTGAAGCCCTTTTTACCTTTCAAAATTCCAAGGACCGGTACGGGATGCATAGATCTCAGAATCTGAAACTGCTTGGACTAGGTAAGATACCACTTCCTCCTCTTCATTTTCATCCATAATTTTTTATATTTTAGTGGATTTTTTAGTATTTAAATACATTTTTTAGGGTAGATGTCCATGTACACGACATTTGTTCACATGGGTCGCATACATAAAAATATGTACGCAGTCCTTGTTAGTCACAGTTGTGTGTGTACACAACTGTCCTAACAGGAAACTGTGTATATCTCTGTAGACCTTCAAAAACAAAAATTTGACTCAAAATTTTGAAACTTTTTTTGGAAGATGGTGATTGAATGGAGGGAAAGAGAGCATGCAGACGTTGATAATGAGGTCATGTATGACCTAGAGGCTCAAGAATCCCTCCAATGATTTGTATTTTACAAGTTCTTCCATTGTAATAGGAATAGGGAACAATGAAGATTCCTTGAGACATTGATATATTACTAGGAGCCGGAAGGAGATCCTTTCATGATTAGGGGGGAATATTTGAAGATTGAGATTGAGGATATATATTTCCTTATTGGGCTTCCTCGTCGAGGTGATATAGTGAATGTAAAAGGTAAATCATCCATTGGTCTAATTATCAATGAATACATTGCTTTGTATTGCTCGACCAAGACAGAGAAAGTTGGGAGCCAACTCCCAATAAAGCAGATTGAGAGCCTTAGTCTAAATATTATCGTGATGACGATTTCTCAGATTACAGGATCATCATCACTACATTAGGATTCAAGAGAGATGATTTTCTATGTGAGAGAATGCTTGAGGCTAATATTATATGATTGGATTACCTCACTGCTGGTGTGCATGAAGGCCCAGTTAACAAGATGCAAGCAAGGAAAAATGAAGAACTTCGGCTTTGGAAGCCTCTTGTGTTTCTTTTTCTTTAAGAGAGTACCCATGATAAGTCCTAAAGTGGACATCCATCCGCATTATATGAGATATGGTGCGATGGACTGGTGGACTGAGGTACTCCGGAGGTAGAGAGGGGGACAACTAGGTGATCCATGGGATTATTTATTTGTTTTCTTTGTGGTCACGCAAAGTGGTTGCGATCGAAGATTATCCTCATGCAAGGATATATTATCACAACGATCCAAATATGCCTATTCCTCCTTCCAGTTCCTATGGAGATATCAGTATAGAACTTTGCATTTTAAATTATTTGATTTTTATATTTTAATGATTTTAAGAAGTAAATGTATTTGGTGTGGATCTAGATAATAATGTGATTTTATGATCATACAAATGTGGGAATGAGATGACCTGAGGTATTTGATTTGCGTGGTCATCGTGGTCGTGATGGCCAATCACATGGAGATGTCAATCTAGTCTTGGATAACATCCAGAGGAATTTGAAGAGATTGGTATGTCCATTGCGAATGATACAGATTGAAGATTTGTCGAAGGAGATGAAACGACGTGTAGTTTGGCTACCATAGGAACGGGTGCAACTCTTTCAGTGTCTAGACAATGTCATGGTGTGATATGAGAGACATGATGACAGAAGAGAAGGACTCTCAAGACCATGATTATGAGATGATGTATTTTTTGTATTATCAGTCCATACGGAAGGACAATCGAGGCTAAAAATCCTTTCTTTATCCTAATCCACTTTTTGTACTTAATGAACTCTTGATAATGATATTTATACAGATGATATTTTTACCTTAATGATAATATGTATATGATTTGATTATATACATGTATAATTTTTTCTTATGATTTAATGTGAATGATATAAATGCCAATCTAACACGTAGTTAGCAAATGCATCACATAATGAATTGGAATCTCTTGGAACATGAACATAAGTAATATAATTAAAACAATGCTCCAACAAACATACTGGAAGGACACAATGACGTAACATAGGGTTGCGAATATGATATTTTTCTTTTAGCTGGGACACTACCAACTAAGAATCCAAATGAACTTCTAAAAACTTAATGTTGTGCGTAATGGAATCACGAAGAAGTTTGGCAACAACACTATATTTAGCCACATTATTAGTAAATGGGCCAAGACAAGTACCTTCGGAAGCAATCAATTGGCTCGTGGGAAAATAAATCACCCAAGCAGCAAAAGAGAGGTTTCGAGTGTGATGACTAGCGTTGTCAGCAAACCCTATGAACATCTAATAATATTATAAAATATTCCAACCAAGAAGAATTACCATAAGCAGTACTAACACAAAAAGAGAGATTATATACTACTACTAAATACAGCCATGTACAATAATTACAAAGAGAATTCCTAGGTTTGAATGTTTAAGTGTAATACTTCTTAAGGTAGAGCCCATTTCTAGGCTCCAAAAGAACATTCCCTTCAAAGTCCTCCAACTTGTAGGCTCCTTTCCACAGGGAACATTTCACAATGTATGGGCCATGCCACAACAGATTGAACTTTCCTACCCCCAAAGTGGTTTTTTCCTAGTCATAAACCAACACAAGATCACCTTCACAAAAGATATTGGGGTGCACAGATTTGTCATATTGACTCTTAGCTCATTTCTTATGTGCCTTGTTTGTGGTGGAATCATCACGACGTTTCTCATTAATATCCTCCAGATGGAAAATACATGCTTCTATCTCAGAAGATTCTGGTAGAATCTCTATGGAAATCTTAAGAGAAGGGATTTCACATTCAATTGGTAAAACCGCCTCCACTCCATGAACTAGTTGGAACAATGAAAAACTGGTAGCAATATTAATCATAGTTTGGTATTCCCATAAATATGGATAGAGAATTATGTGCCAGTTGGTATTACTCACATTAACCATACGATGGAGAATATTTTTGAGAGACTTATTGACAACCTTGACTTAGCTATTCTCTTATAGGTGATAAGGAGATGAGTGCTCCTGCCTAAAACCCAATTTCAATGTGAGCTCAAAAATCATCTTGTTTTGGAAGTGACTACCATGGTCAATGAAAATATCTTTCAGAACATCGAACCGAGTAATGACATGATTGAATATAAAAAATGTGATAGTCTCACCATTTCTTGAAAAAATAATCATGGCCTCGGCCCACCTTGTGAAGTAATCAATGACCACAATGATATAAAAACGCCCCCTAGCTGAAGGAGGATGTCATAAAATAAAATAAACACCCACTTAGTAAAAGGACCAATGGCAATGACTGTAAAAAGAGGAGTAGGATGTGTGTGCATTTTCCGAGTGAAAATTTGACATTGATGACATTTTTTTACTATCTTGATACAATCTTTGAAGATCATGGGCCAAAAATATTTGGCACGCAATATTTTTTGGGTTTTTTCCAACCCAGAGAGATGACCTCCACATGATCCATTATGAGATTCATTCAAAATGAACTCCACTTCTTCATGAGTGACACAATGACATAAAATTGTGTCCACACCATGGCGATACAAGGTATCACCAATGATGAGATAATTTTTCGCTTGGTGGTGAACACATAGTTGATATTATCTTAAATAATGCAGGGGAAACTTTAGGGTTTGGAGATACATAGGAATGTATCCATACCAAATATCAGTAGAACATATTAGGAAGATGGATTCTTCTGCAAACGAGTCCTCAAATGGTTCTTCTTTATATCCTCTCGACAACTCTGACGTAAATTCTACAAAAACAAGTAATTTTTTGTACTTTGTTGATGCAAAGTCTAAGTCAAACTCTTGTAAAATCACTATCTATTTATTGTATTTCCCATTGATGATACAACGAGTCAAAAAATACTAGAAAGGATTAACCTCTACAATAAAAGTAGTTTTATGAAAGAGGATATAATGTCGGAGCCTTTGGACAACATGGACAGCTACCAAAGCTAACTTCTCAACATGTGAGTATTACAACTCACCATTAAAAAAGCCATGAATCAGGTAATAATGGCATGCTCGACGAGTGCATCATCTTCTTGTAATAAAACCATACCCATGGTCGATTCTGACACTGCTAGGTATAACAAGAAATCATGAGAATATTCGGGTGGACTAAGGATGGGGGCAGACATTAAATCCTTTTTTAACACATCGAAAGACCTTTGCGCATAAGTATTTCATTCAAATGAGACCCCTTGCTTCAGCTAATGCATGAAACCCTTAGTGATATCAGTGTGGTTAGTGATAAAATGACGAAGGAAATTCGCTTTTCCTTGTATACTCTAAAGACGTATGGTACGTAGGGGAGGAAACTAAACTATTTCCTCAACCTTCAAAGGGTCCACAGTGATCCTGATGCGGGAGAATCACTCCAACTCAGCATAAGCACCAGCCAACAAGCACATCCAGTGTGCATTCATGAAAAGGAGAGGCACAGCCCTCTCATTTTCCAATTTTTGAAATTGAATTTAATGTTGTAAGGCTGATAGAGACCATACCATGCCTTGGTACAGGTAGTGGTTGAGGTTTCCTTAATTGGTTACCTGCAGCTAAGTCTAGATCAGTCAGATCTGTGAATTTCATTTATGTAATGAAGCCACTTTGTGATAGCAATAGCTCAGAGATGGTGAGGAGAGGATAAGCTCGAGAGAGACCTCATTTTGTAAAAGGGGGGGAAATTAGAGTAGAAGATAGAGAGAGGAGTTCTCAAGTAGGGAGGTCTCGAGGGAGATAGAGCTGAGACTTGTTACAGTCCAACATTTGTAAACACCTTGTGTAGGCATTTCTGAATATAATAGAAGAGTAGTTTTTCCTGCCATGAACTGCCTCTAGATGGTTACATGTTTTTATGCACTTCATGTTTAAATGCATAACAGGTGAAGTATTTCATAAGTTTCAATTTCATTCCATCTTGGAGTTTCCAAGTGCAAGGAGTGCACATAGTTCACAAGGTGTGCATTGATAGAGGTGAGGTAACCTCAGGAAAGCTCAAGAGGGATAGCGTTGGAGGTTATAGATAGATTTTACTATCTGTTTGTGAGTTTGTCGGTTTCTGTCTGGGTTCTTTAGGATATGCAAGGAGTGCACAACAGAACAATGGAAGTTCTGAAGCTAGCGCAAAGAGTGTGCATCTAAACTTTGCGGAGTCAGAAAGAACGTACAAGGAGTGCACACCAGGGGAATTCATAGACTCAAAGGAAGCCTCAGAGTTACTGAATACTCTGAAGGAGGACCTGTGCAAAGGTAGGCACAGAGAAGAAATAAAACTATTGAAGGTTTTGTAAAGCTCTGCCAGGAGGGCATTGAGTGAGTGCATAGAGTGCACCAGGGGACTCTATTTTCAGTTCTGGGAAAATAGAAGTGTCAAGAAGAAAGAACTTACAGAGTTACCGAACACTCTGTGAAGAAAGGCTCTGCAAGGTGTGCATTGAGAAGAAGAACGCCAGGAGAGCGTGAAGCATTTCTTTGCAAGAAATACTTCGGATTGAGTTATCTGAAACTCAGCAGCACAAGGAGCGTGCGAATAAGGACTTGTTGAAAGTTCTTAAGCTCAGAAGAAATAGAGTAAGGAGTGCGCTCAGAGTGAAATTATTTCAAGTTCAAAAGCTCAGGAAGAAAAGTGCCTTTGAGCACAAGAGTGACAACTACAAGGATTGCAGAGGCCGAAGAATCCTTTGAGGATTCAAAGAGAACAAAGCTCAGGAGGGAAAGCGTTTTCAAGAACGCAGGCGAGACCAAGGATACAGGGTTCACAGAGAAACAAAGGCCGAGACCTTTGACACCTTGGAAATCTTCCAAGGAGGAGGAAGAAGCGAAAGCTCAGGAGGGAGCTCCAGTTTCTGTTGATTTGGAGCTGGAGAGGAAGATCTGGACCATTGAAGTTTCACATCCAGGCGATGCGGGAGAGTGCAGCGGAAGAGAGGGATTTGGTTCATCATATCTAGAATAGATAACCAATAGCCATCAGGTCTGGGAGGAGTTGCACGAGGTTTAAACCTCGTATGCAAAGGAGAGGACTCGGTGAAAGTCCTGAAAGGCTTATTTCAGCATCTCGGAGTTTAGGAGACACAGAGGGCAAGAATTGGAGCTCTTGACTCACAAGACTCTAAAGAGATCAGAGCCGTCCATCTGAGGAGGACACGTGTCATGATATCCTCATATCTTGGGGACTTGGGCATCAGGAGAAGATCAGAGGAGTCCTTTGACTTCGCGAGTTGCAAAGTCTCGAAGAGATCAGGGTCGTCCATCTTTGGAGGACACGTGGCATGATCAGGGGAACTTGGAGGACCAGGGATCAGGATCATCTCGTGGATTTAGGTATCATGAGTTGGGAGGCAAAGGCCTTTTCTCTACAGAATCCTAAGTCACGAGACCACGAGGCAATCTGAACCATCAATCGAGGAGGAAGGAGAGTCGTGAGATCTGACATCTCACCACATCGTGTATTGGAGGTTCGGTAGGTGAAGGAGCTGCACTTTGATCGTTGAAGTCATGAAGTGTCGAGCGCCAAGACTCGTGTGAACATGTGGCGCATCCGATCGGTGGGACCACATGGTTGATAGGTGGCATAAACGAAAAGTGCACAGAGAAGGTGGGAGCAGGCGACGGATGGAGGACACACCTCACTTGGGGAAGGAGTCTACCTATCGTTGACCATCGTGTCTCGTGGATTTGCAAAAGAGGAGAAAGAAGGCTCAACACTCCAACTCGCGAGATTGTGAGTTGCAAGAACTGCAAAAAGGAGGTCAACCATCGCCTCTCGGGGTTTCACAAAGGGAGAGTGCCAAATTTCAAACACTCCAATTCCTGAGGTTGTGAGTTGCGAAGAGGCGCTAGTACTTAGCCCTAGCCAATGGTTACACGTGGAGGGCGCTGTCAAGGAAGGAGCCATACCCCATCGCATCTTGGGTATCAGCATTTGGAGAAAGAGGAGTCGAGGGTCTTCGACCGATGAACTCACAAGCTATGAGAAAGCGCTTGCGTTAAGGCCCAGTTGTGGTCATATGGAGGTGTAAGGCTCGCGCCTGGTGTTAAGTTGTGCAGGGCGGGTCTTTGTAAAGGACTTGTGGATTCGATTCAAGGGGGGTTCCAGCAGAAGCCCGAAGAGCCATTTTGGCTCAGAAAAACATCGATCCAGAGACCGGGAGGTCAGTGGACCCTGTTGAGGTAGGGGGTCTGCGTCAGATCCCTTTGTTTGACATGATAAAACCAAGGAGATGTCGAGAAGTGACATAAAAATTACATTTGTGAAGATTAACTTGGATGCGATAATAATGACATATTTGAAACACATGACAGAGGTGATCCAGATGATGAGCTCTATGACAAGAATGAGCAGTAAGATCATATAAATATGCCTCCACAATTTGATTCATGTCACGGAAGGAAAAAAACATGGCCCACTAGAAAGTCTCCCCAACATGTTTAAGACCAAAAGGCATTTTCCAGTATCCGAACGTTCCCCAATGACAAATAAATGCAGTTTTATTTTGGTCCTTAGGTCTAATATCTATTTGATTATAGCCGAAGAATCCATCCATGAAAGGAGAAAATATAACAGCCCACACATTCATAGATAATTTCATCAATAAATGGTGTCATAAATTGTCTTTAGGGAAATCCCTGTTCAAATCCTTGAAATCCATGCACACATGGATGGTTCCATGTTTCTTATCAACCAAAATAGGGTTCGAAACCCATTTCGTAAGGGGAACCAAATAGATGAAACCCTCTTTGAGGAGCTTCTCTACCTTAGCCTTTATGGTCGATACATGTTGATGATTGAAAACGTCAATGTAATTTCACCCGCAAAGTGTTTCTAAGCCTATTATTATATAAGACTAAATAATGCTAGTAAGTGGGACCCCCTTGAACTTTTGAAGATCAGGTCCATTCATTTTCAATTTTATGATGATGTGCTACAAAGTTTTACATGGTTCATGAGAATATGGTTGTCGTTGATATCAGTTAATCTTTGAGATGTTTTTCCTTCAAGATACTACAGCCTGCTATTCATTTATGGTATTTGTTCTTCTCGCACCTATACAACAAAAATGTTAGTGAAAATTGTAGAAAGGCATTTTTAGGAAAAGAAAAATACTATATCTAATGCAAAACAGACCTAGCTCTACGATACTATATGCATGAAAATACTTGTTGATAGTGGTTAAGTCCTAGCTAAAAAATAAATGGCTATGAAATATTGTTAAGTTACATTTTTATATGCACATGGTGGAAATTTTGGTGGCACATTTGGCAAGGTGATAATGCATTGGTTATGCATTACTTAATAGAATTGGTAGATGATATACATATGTTATAACGTTGGTGGCTCATGGAAGTGATGACTTGCATTTTTTATGGTGATTATGCTATGTTTCGGGTTCATGTTGATCAAGCTATTTGGTGATGATTCTATACATGATCATTTAGATTGTGTAGTGGTCAAGCAATTTATTTGAGTTATATCAGAAATGAAAACATGGGTGGCGCATTTGGAAAGGTGATTGCAAATGGTTTAATTATTATGTGGACTTGGATTATCCTATGGTTTAAATGTGTTGATACTATCGATGCATTGGTTGATTAATGGTGTTAATGGAAGGCTCGTTGGCATGTACTGTGGAGTAAATGAGATGAGGGTGGAGGCGACATGAATTTACTGCACGTCACCTTTACCCTTCCCATTGGCCACCACCCTAGTCGAACTATTGTTTGATCTTGTTGTTGTGTTCACGCTCCAGATTTTCAGCAGGGTGAAACCACTCAGCCACCCCTCATCTTAAGGATTTCGATTAACAGGTATGTCTCTTTTAGCCATTCTTGACTTCACTCTAGTTATGAAATGATTTTGGCATAGTTGTGTGGGTTTGTGTTTGTCCTGAGTGATTCAACTTATATCAGTTAAATTAGTTGGATTGTTAGTCTTCCTGGGCGATATTTATTTATTACCACTATGTGTTGGTTGAAGGGATTTTGGCTGGATGATTGTCTTCATGGTTATTGGGTTTAATTAAGAGCCATGTTTTCTTGTTTCGGCCTTGTCAAGGGACTGTCTCCCATCCACAAGCATCAAAGCCCCTTGTGTGTACACCTTCGGCCTTGAAGTCTCACTGAAGTTAGTTTCATTCCTCCTGTGAAGGCTACTGTGCAAATCTTTAACCCTCCAGGCTGGGGTTGCATAGGGAAATGGTCGAGACTGTTAAGTTGTTTCCAGTTATTATGGTCTATTACCTTGAATACGGGCTCACCTGTGGGTCGTATAGCCATCATGTTGGTATGGCTTCCCATCACTGCCTCTATGATATTAACATAAACCTTACATTGCTATGTGCCTTTTAAGGTCACAGTCACCCACCTTATGCTAAGTAACTCAACGATTTTAATGGAAGGGCCTCTACCTTGTGCCGATTGGATGTCTGGTTATGCATAGCTACCATGGCTTGTTCGGTTGGTTGTTTCTATACCACAGGGGAATTTTTTAGTTGATATACAGTCACTAATATTCACACTTTTGATGTTTCGGTTGATGGTTGGCATTGGTTACGAATATTGGGGTTTCTCACACAGGTCACGTTCTGTATAGGGTGTTTTGCAAAGTAAATTATTGGACTAGGTATATCTATTGCATATTCTATGGTTGGTTGAATAAACCTGAGTGTGCACAGCTTGGTCAATCATGATTGGCTAAATCAATAGCTCGACACGATTTAATGATTTATATCATGGTCATATGTTGTTGTGTGATTAGTGGAATTGTTGCACCATGAATTTTTCTCAATTTCACACCATGTGTAGTATGGGTGACTTGTTTTCATGCTCAGTGATATCCACTAAGTTTTAAGTGCATTATTGATTGCAAATTCACCATTGTTGATGACAGGCGTGTTGGTTATTTGGTTCAGTTTTTAAGTCACATTGAGTTGTTTTGTTTTACAGTGGCATGGTTAAATTGCCTTGGAAATTTACTCCTACATATCCTATGTCTAAATAGTGGTTGTTTGGTTGTATAGTCAATTATCATTTCAGTTGTGGCATGTGAGGTTTTGATTATCTTGATTATTTTTACTACCTATATATATGGGAATGGATATCATTACAGACCTTGATTGGCTCTAATGCAGAAATAGTGACTTCATTATTATTTTGGAAATATGAATTTTAAATATAGATTGGAGAGATTTATGGTGGTGGTGGATGTTAATGATTACATATTGGGAATGAGTGTTGTTGTTGACTGTTATAACATGAAAAATGTGTGAACAAAGGGGACAAAACCTCTTACAAATTGTGTGAAACACTTACCTTTAATGATGGAACTGTGTTGGATATTTTATTATTGGACAGTGAACTAGTTAAATACACAGGAATTATTACTCAGTCATCTGATTGTTGGTTGATGCATATTTTTCTCACTACAAAATATGTTATGTATTGCTTGATTAATCTCATGAACAGTAAATGTTTGTTTTCCCTCTTATTATCTCATTTTCCGCTAATTACAACCCCCTCACATATCTCATATTCATTTTATTCACCCCTTGTTCTGATATTGATCACAGCTAAGAGACTTTATGTGTTAAGATTGGGAAAAAGTGGCAGATTTATGTGTGGGTCACAGTGAAGTTTATTGGTTTTCTTACAATTGATTGTTGTTATCATTGAGCAGTGACCATATTTCTTCCTTTTCATTATATCATTTTTTTTCGCTAATTACAAACCCCTCATGTATCCCTGAACATTTTTTCCACCCCCATGCTCATTGATTAACATTAGAACAATTTGTATGGATTGGATTGCATGAGCCTAATACATTCTGAGCAAAATCTATTTTGTATTTTTAAGGAGTTGTCATGCATGGTTATTTAAAAGACTATTTGCTAATTGTTAACATATGAAGGATGTGTTTTTTCAGTCGAGGAAGCTATGGTGGAGGAAACACAGGTAGAGGTAACTGGAGCCTAGGCCCAAGGAGGGCTAGGTTCTCAATACATTTTGATGTTGATTCTGAAGAGCTTGGCCAATTGTTCCATGTTGGGTTCTTTAATTGGATTGGGCAGGGAATAGTCCAACCGAGGTCTGAAAGGCAACCCTTCCAAGCCCCTCAAGGCTCGGTATACTTGTGCCTCCCCATGTCTCTTTACAGCCTGACGTCCCAAAAAATGATGGGTGGCAGGAGATTGTTCACCCGATAGTCTCCCAAAACCGTGGCTAGCCAAACTTAACCTTTCCTGCTCCCCGCCCTTTAAACCCCATTGTCCAAGCTGCCCCTAACCACTCACTAGTGCAATCCTCCCATGCCAGCAAGAGATTTGAAGACTGAAGCCCACCATGCATCTGATAAAGGAAAAGTTGTTGATGCCCCTTCCTCACCCTTTGATGACTCTGACAAATCCATGTCTTCACGGATGCATTTGAGGGATGATTTTTCCCACGTGATCAGTGAGATAAATCCTAAAGGCTCTGCCTAGCTCAAGGCAATTCTAGGGAAATAAGGAGGTGACAACAACAACCAAGGAAGGGTTGCTTCACAGACTGGAAAATATGGTTTTTAAATTTTATGTTATTTATTGTTTTATGACAGTGGACTCCATGGATTTTGGACAACATGTTTTATTTTGGATATATGAGTATTAGTTTTAAATATTTTCAAGTTTATGAGCTAAAATTATCAAAGGAAAATATTTTTTGAAGGGAGGCACAAGGGGTATGCTTGCTTAACAAATGGATGATGTTATGATATGATGATTGTTATCACTAAAGGAGTCACAAGGGGGTCCCACCTATTAGTTATTATTTAATTATGACCCTATTATGATTATTACTTTTCCCCCCCTCCTTAACTAAAGTTAGTTAAAGCCTTATGTTAGCTTAACTAATAATTTAGTTCAACTACTCTAACCAATTCTAAATTGTTAAAAGCTGAAATAAGGGGAGGAACAAGAGGAGGATAGAAGCACAAAGAATGCTAATGTTTTCTCTTTGATTTTATGTTGAGATAGTTCAGTTTTCATTCGTTCATATATTCATCATAGCCTAATTCTCTTTTGTGATAGCAGGGTTTTATTGTAGACAACAATATTCAGGGCCGAATCAAATCATTCAGACACTTGTTCTTCAGAGGTGTTGATCTATCTTTGATATTTTGTGGACTTGTATGTTTTTGAATTAACTTTCATGATTGATAAAGGCTATTGTGCAAAGTCGAGTGGGCAGCAATCTGTGGCAAGCTGATCCATCTTTTAGATTTCAGTTTTGGTTTTCTGTCAGAGGTCCTTTTGTATGTTCCATCGAGGATTTCTAAGTTTGACTTTGGTCCAAGATTTTTGTGTGAAGTTTTGTAAGGACAATGACTCTTTGGTGAATTGGAATGAAATAAGGGATTGCTTTATGTCTCATCTATATTGATTATGATCTTGGTGTCTTTACTTATGTTCTTACATTTATTTCATAAACTGATATTTTCAGAAAAATACATAAAAAGTGAATTTCCAACAAGCCTTTTGTTGATAAAAGACTAGCCTAAGCACTTGTAATTAATACTTGTGAGTTAGGATATATATTTTTGTTGGATATAAACATAGGGTGATATTCCTATCTACTTTAATTTATCCAAGTAAAGTCTGAAAATGCTTGAGTGAGATCAATTCATATCTTTTCCTCAACATTTATTTGGCGACCATACTGGGGAGATCTTCGATATCTCTCTGGTTAAATTTTATACTCGATTTTCATCGATACATATTTATTTTTCTGTTTTTGATTCTTTGATTGTTTTTTTATTCATGATTGTTCCTGTTGCAATACAGCCCAATATTGAGCTTGGTCTCCAAGACCAGACCAGCATTGCTTAGAACCTGCATTAGGGGAGGAACAAGAGGAGGATAGAAGCACAAAGAATGCTAATGTTTTCTCTTTGATTTTATGTTGAGATAGTTCAATTTTCATTCATTCATATATTCATCATAGCCTAATTCTCTTTTGTGATAGCAAGGTTTTATTGTAGACAAATATATTCAGGGCTAAATCAAATCATTCAGACACTTTTTCTTCAGAGGTGTTGATCTATCTTTGATATTTTGTGTAGACTTGTATGTTTTTGAATTAACTTTCATGATTGATAAAGGCTATTGTGCAGAGTCGAGTGGGCAGCAATCTATGGCAAGTTGATCCATCTTTTAGATTTCAGTTTTGGTTTTCTGTCAGAGGTCCTTTTGTATGTTCCATCGGGGATTTCTAAGTTTGACTTTGGTCCAAGATTTTTGTGTGAAGTTTTGTAAGGACAATGACTCTTTGGTGAATTGGAATGAAATAAGGGATTGCTTTATGTCTCATCTATCTTGATTATGATCTTGGTGTCTTTACTTATGTTCTTACATTTATTTCAGCAACTGATATTTTCAAAAAAATACATAAAAAGTGAATTTCCAACAAGATTTTTGTTGATAAAAGACTAGCCTAAGCACTTGTAATTAATACTTGTGAGTTAGGATATATATTTTTGTTGGATATAAACATAGGGTGATATTCTCATCTACTTTAATTTATCCAAGTAAAGTCTGAAAATGCTTGAGTGAGATCAATTCATATCTTTTCCTCAACATTTATTTGGCGACCATACTGGGGAGATCTTTGATATCTCTCTGGTTAAATTTTATACTCGATTTTCATCGATACATATATCTTTTTATGTTTTTGATTCTTTGATTGTTTTGTTATTCATGACTGTTCCTGTTGCAATACAGCCCAATATTGAGCTTGGTCTCCAAGACCAAACCAGCATTGCTTAGAACCTGCATTAGTCTTTGAACTTTTAGGAAAGCAATTGTAAGAAATCTTTTCCCTCCTCTCCATATGGAAATGTTTCAGCAATAGATCATAGAGTTATAATTGAAGCCCTTACTTGATAGTTTCTTTGGTTGCAATAAAATCAAGGTAGAAGGGGAAATTTATCACAAAACCACTTTCATTACTAATTGTGATACTATGTCTTACAATTGCCTGCCCTCTGGCTTATTTGATACAAGTATCGCCTTAAAAAGACCTATACACGCAACTTTCGATGAATTGGTTAGTCTCCATGTTTATCTTGTTGATTTAATCGTATGCGTCAAAAGGCTGATAGTTACGTCAAAGTGTCAAGTGTTGGGTCATTTCCATATTAATTTTGTCTTGGACACTAAATCAGAAATTTTAAAGGAATTACAGAGACAATGGTTTTCTCACAGCACTAATAGTCCTCGCTTGAAGTATTGCGAGGGACCAACGTGAAAAGTTTTCTTTGCTGATTGGATCTTTTGTACACTAGTAGCTTAGCTTTGTTTTCAATTTTTGTGCTTCTTTTTCTGCTTTGCAGCACTTTGGTTTCTTCTTTCTGAGTTGAATTTTTTCTTGCTGCATTTTATTTTTGTCTTTTACTACTGTTGTTTTAATTTCTGCATTATTACTTCTGTTGCAAATTTTATCTCTATCATCTTTTAGTATTTGTTCAGGTTATATTGTTGGATCAATTATGCCACAGTGACACCCCTGCAAATCATTTTTAGTCCATAACAATCAAGCTTGCACAGCTTCTATGATATCTCCGTTGAAGGGCCCATGAAATTGTTACATATTTTCGCTGCTATCTTACAAGGAGTTGGTTGTTTTCTACTTCTTCTTGCCATTTCTCCATCCATCAAGATCTTAAGAGAAAATCTATAAGTTTCCTCTTTCAAGTTGAGAGCTTATTCCAGTCAAATGATTATGCATACAGTGGTAAAACCCCTCATATTAACACTTTTCATGAGTTATTCCCAAATTCTTGGTCATCTTTCCATTAATCCACTCACTTCCCCCTATTGCATAATCATTTAAGTCACGTCTTCTTGAGATTACTATTCTTGGTTTGCGAAACCATGAGTTCTGAGTTCTAATCCATTGAAAAAAAATTCCTCGTGGAGTCGCCAGTTTGTTGATGATTGAAAACGTCAACGTAATTTCTCCCGCAAAGTGTTGCTAAGCCTATCATTATATAAGACTAAATAATGCTAGTAGGTGGGACCCCCTTGAACTTTTGAATATCAGGTATGTTCATTTTCAATATTATGATGATGTGCTACAAATTTTTACATGGTTGATGAGAATATGGTTGTCGTTGATATCATTTAAGTTTTGAGATGTTGTCCCTTCATGATACTACAACCTTCTATTCATTTATGGTATTTGTTATTCTTGCACCTATACAACAAAAATGTTAGTGAAAATTGTAGAAAGGCATTTTGAGGAAACGCAAAATACTATATCTAATGCAAAAGAGACCTAGCTCTGCGATACTATATGCATGAAAATACTTGTTGATAGTGGTTAATTCCTAGATAACAAAGAAATGGCTATGAAATATTGTTAAGTTACATTTTTATATGCACATGGTGGAAATTTTGGTGTCGCATTTGGCAAGGTGATAATGCATTGGTTATGCATTACTTAATGGGATCGATAGCTGATATACATATGTTATAACGTTGGTGGCTCATGGAAGTGATGTCTTGTGTTTTTTATGGTGATTATGCTATGTTTCAGGTTCATGTTGATCACGCTATTTGGTGATGATTCTATACATGATCGTTTGGATTGTGTAGTGGTCAAGCGATTTATTTGAGTTATATCAGAAATGCAAACATGGGTGTTTCATTTGGCAAGGTGATTGCAAATGGTTGAATTATTATGTGGACTTGGATTATGCTATGGTTTAAATGTGTTGATACTATCGATGCATTGGTTGATTAATGGTGTTAATGGAAGACTCGTTGGCATGTGTTGTGGAGTAAATGAGATGAGGGTGGAGGCAACGTTCATTTACTACACGTCACCTTTACCCTTCCCGTTGGCCACTGCCCTAGTCAGACTATTGTTTGATCTTGTTGTTGTGTTCACGCATCGGATTTTTAGCAGGGTGAAACTGCTCAGCCACCCCTCATCTTAAGGATTTTGATTAACATGTATGTCTCTTTTGGCCATTCCTAAATTCACTCTGGTTATGAAATGATTTTGGCTCAGTTGTGTGGGTTTGTGTTTGTCCTGAGTGCCGCAACTGTGTGGAATTTTGGATTTGAATAGAAAATAGATGGTTCGGCTGATATCAGTTAAATTCGTTGGATTGTTAGTCTTCCTAGGTGATAGCTATTTATTACCACTACGTGTTGGTTGAAGGGTTTTTGGTTGGATGATTGTCTTCACGGTTATTGGGTTTAATTAAGAGCCATGTTTTCTTGTTTCGGCCTTATCAAGGGACTGTCTCTCATCCACAAGCATGACAGCCCCTTGTGCGTACACCTTCAGCCTTGAAGTCTCACTGAAGTTAGTTATGTTCCTCCTGTGAAGGCTATTGTGCAAACCCTTAACCCTCCAGGCTGGGGTTGCATAGGGAAATTGTCGAGCATGTCAAGTTGTTTCCAATTATTGTGGTTTATTACCTTGAATACAAGCTCACCTGTGGGTCATATAGCCATCATGTTGGTATGGCTTTGTGTCACTGCCTCTATGATATTAGCATAAACCTTACATTGTTCACAGTCACCCGCCTTATGCTAAGTAAATCAACGATTTTAATGGAAGGGCCTCTATAGAATTCCTGCAGAAACCCCGATAGATCTAGAATTCTAGTTAAATTGAACACAAACAATTTGTTGATATTCAAGAGATGAGAAAAAAAAAATTCTCCATAAATCAGAGAATTATATTAATAAAAAATGAATATACATGAGAAACCAATATCTAGGAGTCTAATCTAGGTATAAACTAATGTAAGTTAGGATTATGCTCCAACACCCCCCCTTAAGCCTAACTGTAATGACAAAAAAAATTGAGTCCCGACAACTTCGCCATTTTAGGTACTCATTACATAAAATAATTCCTCATGAAAAGAGGAAAGAGGGAAAACCTCGTGGGAAAACACCCCCCCAAAAAAGAGGAAAAAAAATGTTGAGTGGCCAAAAGTGACCTACTCAATTGTCTCCACCACTCCAAGCATAGCTCTCAATTCTGAAAATTTCTTTTCAGTGAAGGGCTTGGTGAAGATGTTTGCAACCTCAGAGTGTGACTTTGGATCTGAACCAAGTGACATATAGAAATGTATGGGAAGAAAAGTTTCTGTGGCATCCAGGGCTTGAGGAGCCCCAAAAAACTGTGATCTAGTCCTTCTTGTATCTGCAGGATCACCGACTAGTTCACCCGCATCTTGCAGGGTTTTCTCTGCCCAAGTTGGAAAATGAGTTGGAGCAGCCATGACCTGCTCCTCATCCTCTGTGTCAAACTTGAAAGGCTGATCTGATGGCTGTTCTGAAGTGCTTGAAGAATTTTTTGACTCCTCCTCATCAATGACAACAAGCGGTTCCTCGGCAGGGTGTTCTGAAAAATCATGCAGTGATTCTTCTTCAAACTTCACACTTCGAGCTAGAATGAAATTTTCAGTGTGAGAGTCCAGCAATATATATCCTTTGAAACCTTCAAAAAATATGCATTCAACACTTTGAGGCTCCAAATCCTTCCTCTTATCTGTTGGAATGTGAGCCCATGCTCATGAACCAAAAATACGAAAGTGCGACACTTTCGGTTTCTTACCGGTCCAACATTCAAAAGGTGTGGTGTCTTTGAGTGATTTGTGAGGAAATTGGTTCTGAATGTATGCTTAAAAATTAATAGCTTCATACCATAGCTTGGGAGCTAATGATTTAGACTGGAGCATACAATTGGCCATCTCTTTTAAGGACCGGTTTTTCCTCTCCGCAACACCGATCTGTTGTGGTGTATATGGCACTGTGTGTTGTAGTTGTATACCTGCATCAATACAAAGTTGCTGCACATATTTGTTGACATACTCCCCCCCATTATCAGTACGGAGTATTTTAATCTTACACCCAGACTCATTCTCAGCAAGTGCTTTAAATTCTATAAGGCATTCAAATACTTCTGATTTTAATTTCAAAAAAAATACCCAAGTAAAGCAAGAGAAATCATCTATGAAGGTGAGTACATATCGAGCCTTACTGATTGAAGGCTGCAGGAATGGGCCCGTAATGTTATTGTGAATCAGACCAAGAGGTGAAGAAGCTATATGTGCCTTCCCTTTTTCAAACTTTTTCTCTAGATGCTTGCCAAGAATGCATCCTTGACATACACCGCTTGTGAATTTAATAGTTGGCAATCCTTCTACCATGTTTTCCTTGCTGAGTTGATGCAAGTACTTATAGTTTAGATGGCCAAATATTTCATGCCATAACCTGCTAATATCATTGGATTGTGACAAAAATACAGTGCTAATAGATTTAAGAACAAAGTGGGAGAAGAAATACAAACGAGAACCGTGATCTGCAATTCCATGTGCAAGCTGTGAGCCTGTGGAAATGTCGGTAATCACTGCGGAGTCAGGAGTGAACTCCACCTTCCTTCCAGAGACAGAATGAGTGATATGATATATCGAGAGAATATTTTTAGACAGTGAGGGTACATGAAACACATTTATGAAGCAGCCCCCTTCAATATCAACAATTCCTTCTCCGCACACCTTTGCGGGTGTGGCATCTCCCAAGTAAATTGGGGATCTGGTGCTTTCCTCGATGGAGGAAAATTCATCTTTTGATGCAGCCATATGGTTTGATGCACCTGAATAAAGGATCCAAGATGATGGAGTGGATGTGAAAGCCATTAAAGAATGACCATCTCATGAGCTCCCTCCCATTCTGTTATCATCTTTCTTCTTTGCATTTTCGGGCATCGTGAGATTGTGCTACTGCAATTGCTTAGCCATCTCATCGATAGTCTTCCTCATGCAATTTTCTTCGGGATGAAAAACTTTGGAACAGTAGCTGCAAAGTGTTCTTTCCTTCTTCTTCTTCTCACCCTTAGGCTTAGAAGAGTTCTTTGAAGATTGTGCGAATCTCTCCTTCTTCGATTCAGGAAATTTACCCGTTCCTTTTTCCTTGTCTTTTCCACTGCTCTTTGGAGCATCAGTAGCCACAAGTGCTTGGTTCTTGGAATGCTTGATGGCACCCATTTGGACTAGATTATCTTGCTCTTGATTTAATGTTGCAATGAAATCATTCAATGGAGGCATTTTCCATTTTTCCTGAGTCAATTTAGATGCTTGAAAAGACAACACAAATACGGAATATTCAAGGCCTAGTTTCGAGAGAATTGAAAGGATGAGTTGTTCTTCCCCTTTCATGACTCCACATGCATTAAGTTCAACGAGGAGGGATTTTAACCCTGTTTCGATTGGATGCCTGGTTATGCATAACTACCATGGCCTGTTTGGTTGGTTGTTTCTCTACCATAGGGGAATTTGTTAGTTGATATACAGTCACTAATATTCACACTTTTGATGTTTTGGTTGATGGTTGGCATTGGTTATGAATATTGGGGTTGCTCATGCAGGTCTCGTTCTGTATAGGGTGTTTTACAAAGTAAATTATTGGACTGGGTATATATATTGCATATTTTTTGTTGGTTGAATAAACTTGAATGCACACAGCTTGGTCAATCACGATTGGCTAAATCAATGGCTCAACACGATTTATTGAGTTATATTGTGGTCATATGTTGCTGTGTGATTAGTGGAATTGTTGCACCATGAAGTTTTCTCAGTTGCACACTGTGCGTAGTATGGGTGACTTCTTTTCATGATTAGTGATATCCACTAAGTTTTAAGCGCATTATTGATTGCAAATTGACCATTGTTGATGACAGGCGTGTTGGTTATTTGGTTCGGTTTTTAAGTCACATTGAGTTGTTTTGTTTTACAGTGGCATGGTTAAATTGCCTTGGAAATTTACTCCTTCATAGCCTATGTCTAAATAGTGGTTGTTTGGTTGTATAGTCAATTATCATTTCAGTCGTGGCATGTGAGGTTTTGATTATCTTGATTATTTTTACTACCTATATATATGGGAATGGATATCATTACAGACCTTGATTGGCTCTATTGTAGAAATAGTGACTTCATTATTATTTTGGAAATATGACTTTTAAATATAGATTGGAGAGATGTATGGCAGTGGTGGATGTTAATGATTACAGATTGGGAATGAGCGTTGTTTTTTACTGTTATAGCATGCAAAATGTGCGAACAAAGGGGACATAACCTCTTACAAATTGTGTGAAATACTTACCTTTAATGATGTCACTGTGTTGGATATTTTATTATTGGATAGTGAACTAGTTAAATACACAGGAATTATTACTCAGTCATCTGATTGTTGGTTGATGCATATTTTTCTTACTACAAAATATGTTATGGATTGCTTGATTAATCTCATCAACAGTAAATATTTTTTTTCCCTCTCATTATCTCATTTTCCGCTAATTACAACCCCCTCACATATCCAATATTCATTTTATTCACCCCCTGTTCTGATATTAATCACTGCTAAGAGAATTTATGTGTTAAGATTGGGAAAAAGTGGCAGATTTTTGTGTGGGTTGCAGTGAAGTTTATTGGTTTGCTTACAATTGATTGTTGTTATCATTGAACAATGACCATATCTCTCCCTTCTCATTATATCATTTTTTTCACTAATTACAAACCCCTCATGTATCCCTGAACATTTTTTCCACCCCCCTTCTCATTGATTAACATTAGAACAATTTGTATGGATTGGATTGCATGAGCTTGATACATTCTGAGCCAAATCTATTTCGTAATTTTAAGGAGTTGTCATGCATGGTTATTTAAAAGACTATTTTCTAATTGTTAACATATGCAGGATGAGTTTTTTCATTCGAGGAAGCCATGGCCGAGGAAACGGAGGTAGAGGTAACTGGAACCAGAGCCCAAGGAGGCCTAGGTTCTCAATACATTTTGATGTTGATTCTAAAGAGCTTGGCCAATTGTTCCATGTTGGGTTCTTTAATTGGATTGGACATGGAATAGTCTAACCGAGGCCTGAAAATCCTCCCTTCCAAGCCCCTCAAGCCCTAGTATACATGTGCCTCCTCATATCTGTTTACAGCCTGAAGTCCCGGAAGACAATGGGTGGTAGGAGATTGTTCACCCAGCAGTCTCCCAACACCATGGCTGGCCAAACTTAACCTTGCCTACTCCCCCACCTTTTAACCCCATTGCCTAAGCTGCCCGTAACCACTCACTAGTGCAATCCTCCCATGCCAACAAGAGATTGAATACTAAAGCCCACCATGCATCTGATAAAGGAAAAGTTGTTGTTGCCCCTTTCTCACCCTCCGATGACTCTGACAAATCCGTGTCTTCATGGATGCATTTGAGGGATGATTGTTCCCACGTGATTGGTGAGATAAAGCCTAAAGGATTTTCCCAGCTCAAGGCAATTTCAGGGAAATCAGGAGGTTATAGCAACAACCAAGGAAGGGTTGCTTCACAAACTGGAAAATATGGTTTTTAAATTTTATGTTATTTATTGTTTTATGACAGTGGACTCCATATTTTGGACAGCGTGTTTTATTTTGGATATATGAGTATTAGTTTGAAATATTTTCAAGTTTATGAGCTAAAATTGTCAAAGGAAAATATGTTTTGAAGGGAGGCACAAGGGGTGTGTTTGCTTAACAAATGGATTATGTTATGATATGATGATTGTTATCACTAAAGGAGTCACAAGGGGTCCCACCTATTAGTTATTATTTAATTATGACCCTATTATGAGTATTACTTTCCCCCCCTCCTTAACTAAAGTTAGTTAAAACCTTATGTTAGCTTAACTAATAAATTAGTTCAACTACTCTAACCAATTCTAGATTGTTAAAAGTTGAACTAAGGGGAGGAACAAGAGGAGGATAGAAGCACAAAGCATGCTAAGGTTTGCTCTTTGAGTTTATGTTGAGATAGTTCAGTTTTCATTCAGTCATATATTTATCATAGCCTAATTATGTTTTGTGATAGCAGAGTCTTATTGTATACAGCAATATTCAGGGTTGAATCAAATCATTCAGACACTTGTTCTTCAGAGGTGTTTATCTATCTTTGATAGTCTATGTAGACTTGTCTGTTTGTGAATTAACTTTCATGAATGACAAAGGATATTGTGCAGAGTTTAGTGTGCAGCAATCTATGTCAAGTTGATCTAGATTTTAGAGGTCAGTTTTGGTTTTTTGTCAGAGGTCCTTTTGTATGTTCCATCGGGGATTTCTAAGTTTGACTTTGGTCCAAGATTTTTGTGTGCAATTTTGTAAAGACAATGACTCTTTGGTGAATTGGAATGAAATAAGGGATTTCTTTATGTCTCATCTATCTTGATTATGATCTTGGTGTCTTTACTTATGTTCTTACATTTATTTCAGCAACTGATATTTTCAGAAAAATACATAAAAAGTGAATTTTCAGCAAGTTTTTTGTTGATAAAAGACTAGCCTAAGCACTTGTAATTAATACTTGTGAGTTAGGATATATATTTTTGTTGGCTATAAACATAGGGTGATATTCTTATCTACTTTACTTTATCCAAGTAAAGTCTAAAAATGCTTGAGTAAGATCAATTCATATATTGTCCTCAACACTACCTTCCTAGGGTTGACTGGCCTCAAAAAATTTCGAATAGGCGTAGCATTCGAGTAAGTATTTATTTCTTGTTCGGAAATTCAAGGGTCTATCCCTGGAATCTCTTCATAGGACCAAGCAAAAACATTGTAAAACTCCTTAAATAAGGTTGGTTAATCGTGGATCTCTTCAGGTGAACACTCAGCACCGATGAGCGCATTTTCTATGACATTTAGATCATTTGATATGTTGATAGGGATCATTTCTGAAATATTTTCCATGTTCCCTTTAGTGTAAACACCATGTTTCACTAAAGGGTCCATGGTCCTATCAACATTGTCATTAATGTGGACTCATAACTCTCCTCTTTCAATATGATCTATCTCTAGAAGGAAAAATATTGATGATGTAGATCATCTGAGGGCCTTTAAAAAATTATCATTTCCTCTAGAACTAACAATTCCAAGGGCAGTATCGTCTCGAGACAATATAGATAATGAGAAGAGCTAACTGCCCAAATGGGTGTCGGAAGATCGTCAACTTCCTATGTCTGAAGAAGAGTTGGATCTAGCTCTATATTAGTCGTTTGAATCACCTAATAAGAGATCTTGGCTATAGATAAATGCTTTTCCATTCCTGCATGCTTGATCCCTTCTACCGAGTTAGACGGGCATGATACAATCCAAGGATCCTCAAAGTACATCATCCGAAAATGTTGCACTTGGGTTATAAGAATTGATGAGCTTGATCTAGCTAGAGTGGAACAAGTGCACGATATTGGCGATGGGATATTAAAGGTTTCCATCAACGAAGAGTAAATTCCAATGCCAATACTTTTGGTCACCACTTGGGAACCATCTATCAATGGGACAACAAATTCCAACTAAGCAATTGGATATTAACGACTGAAATACAACTAGTCAATAGTCACGATTTTTCCTTCATGAGGAAAACAAATAACTTGGAAGACCAAAGATAGAACAACGGTCATAGCATAAGTCCAACTACGACCTAGAAAGAGGTTGTAATCAAATGGAGCATCGACTACTTCCACTTCAATGTATACAAATTTTCCTCCCAACTGTATGAGGAAGGAGGAAAGTATCCCATGGGGCCGAAAATAATGACCATTGAATGCGGTCAGAAGAGAAGGGGATGGAGAAATATCTAGAGAGTTTATAGCTTTCCAACAAGAAAGTGACAACACACATGTGGAAGCTCCCTCATCAATCATTTTCCTAAAAATATTCTTTGTGGCATAAAATACTTGAATTTAAAAAGAGACATGATAAGGGAAGAAAGGTTTGACATTAGAAGGGTCAAACATGATGAGTTGTGAGCTAGAAGCATGTGTATCCCCAATAGTAGAAAGTAATGCACTCTATCGTGCTGGGGAAATTTAGAGTATCTCGAGAGAAGACATCACACACGGAAACTGGGCCAAATCCTCAACGATGGAATAACTTTTAGAAGCCCTGGAATTTGGATTATGTGAGGCTCTTTTGTACACACCCTTGGGCATGCGAGGCATGGAATCACTCATAGAATGATTTTGAATATGAAGAGGTCCTTGTAGCTCAGTGGTTTCTTTAATATTTGACCCAGACTCAGGTTTATCATAGTTGTGCACTCGAGTCTATAGATAAGAATATGAACTCATCATATAGATATTCAATGTTGTCCCATCAGGTGGGGGAGCACCCTGGTTACTCCCCTATTAACTCCCAAAATAAGATCCTCAAGCCATGTTTTGTCCGTGTGGGAACATATTTTTTAATACGCCAGGATGTTGTTGTAACACCCCAATATCGAGCCCTAGTTGTAAATCTAAATTTGTTTTATAGGCTAGTGAGCCAGATTATTATAAGTTGGGAGGATTATGTGATGATTAGGCCGGACATCCTAGATGTTAAAGGCCAGTGAGCCTATTTTTGTATATTTAAACACTCATATCATTAATAAAATACATCGTTGCATGTATATTGACCATGATAAAAGAGTATGGGGGACTAAACTCCACTAGAAAAGGAAAGGGAAGCCTAAAATCCTAGGAAAGGGGCTAAGCTAGAGGACTTACCTCCAAGGGAATATTATAATATTATTCCTAAATACTATGGTTAGGGTAAGTGTTTTATCCTAAGTTCTTATGGTAAGGTGAAGGAATCACAAGTGGAGAGAAACAAGCTCCAGAAGAGCCATGTGTCATCAAGGGCACATGCAAATATATGTGGGGGAAATTAGTCTGTTTTCCCATCCTGCCATTCACCAATGCATTCATGCATGCATCCATTGACTCCATCAATCAAATCTCTCTAGGCATCACACACACCTTCAAAAGTAATCTCATACATTTCTTATTATCAATAGTATCATGTAGCTGTTTATGGTTGACTTAAGCATTGGACTGAAGAAATAGGTTATCAGGCTAGTGGATTGAAGAGGAGAGTTTTCATTCCCGTTAGAAACTCTCTCCAGGTGAGAGAATTGTTGGGGAATTGATTCCTGAGGGAACCCAACTGCAGCTACAGTACTCTGAGACTTCCTATCTAGCATGTTGTTGAAGCCCTGGAAGGGAAGTGGGGAAGTCGAAGGATTGTTGAGAAAATAAGGTGCACACTTCCTTGGGTGGGGCAGGCATGTGGGGAATGAAAGGTTGTAGGTTGTTAGTTTGATTTGGATCTTGGGATGAAATACTTCATGTTGACTATGTAACATCAGCCTGGATAGGAATCCCTTTACCTGGGTGGAGTTTAGTCCCAAATCAGGGGTGACCCACTACTGAAAGTTCTGAGTAGCATGGTCGAAGACTGGGAGGTTCACGGAAGGTCTGTACGCAATTGGTGGTCTTCTATCAAAGATAAGTATCAATTATGTGTTAATTTACATGTTGTATATTTGTACACGTATTTATGTTTATGGGTTTTTTCTATGTATATTGCAGATATAATTGTAATGTTATTATGCATGAATCTGTGTATTTGTAAAATACTTGCATGTTTCATTTTGGTATGAAGTTATGCAATAGTTTTCTGTGGCTCAACCCAACAGTTTAAGACTGGGTATGTTACAATTGGGTATCAGAACATGAGAAGTTTTTAAGGTGGCATTGTCTCGGCTTTGGGAGGTCGAGAATGTTACAGCAGCTAAGCTAACATCCTCTGGGCTTCCTTAATCTTGGATAATTCATGAGTGAGATGATCTTCTTTGCAAAGATTACAAGGAAAATTCACCTTCCTATTTTCATTTTTTCCCCCACTAGAATTAGATTTTGGTTTAGTAACATTCTTGTTATTATCCCCCCCTCCCTTTTTGTCCTTACCCTTTCTCTTCATGCAAGGTTGTTGGGTACCTTTTGGGGTTGTCGATTGCACATTGTGTACATCCGATGTTTGGGGGGAGATGGTCACAATCATAGCTAGACCGGAAACAAAATCTTGGATAGATATTTGTCTCATTTGATTAGAGACCAAGTCTACGAATGAGCTTTGAACATAACCTACGATGCCATCAACATGTGGTCCAGATTTCCTTTTTGAAAGATCAAAACTAGGTCATGGTGTGCCCAATATAATTTCATACAAGAGCCTAGACTACAAATAGATCAAATCTGGTTTTTGGGCCCTGAAGATCGCTTCTTCCTCATAAAAGACTCCTATTGTGGATACATATTTATAAATGGTTGACAACAAATACTTGAGGAACCACTTCAATAAGAATTTGGGAGGAAATTTATCTTTAATCATCCTTTTCCATCTCCTCCACTCCTGGATATGATTCGAGATATGAGTGTCTTTGTCATGTTTCAAGGTAGAGAGAATATTGGTGTTGGCATCATACCAAACCAATAGCTGAAAAATGGTTTATAAAAACCAATGCCAAATCGTGAAAAAGTGTGGAATGTTTCACCATCAAGTACGATGTACCACTTAGTCATGAATCCCATAAGAGTGCATTGGAAAATGAGTAGCTAGATTGAATCATTGTTTAACGAATTCGATGAACACCACAGATGAAAATTCGTTATGTGGTCATCGAGATATTCATCAAGCTTGCCTTCAAAGTTAGGAATGTTATATGGAAATTTGGTGGAAATCGACGACCAGTTTGGATTATGAAAAAAAATTTCATTCGTTAGTTCGATAGGTCAGGAAATTTTAACATTTCCAAAAATGGTAACCTCGGTTGGGACCCAGAATTCCATCTAGGGATGTTGGGAGTTCCAGGTTGAGGACTAGTCAGAAAAGAATAACCTAGTTTGGTACTAGCATCAGGCTTCTAGGAAGAGTTTGTGGATGAGCCAGAGCCATGGATGAAACCTTGTTGGCCTTGGTTAAATAGAGGAAAACCTCCACCCATATTGTTCCCGAACAAAAAATAAAGGTTTCCCCTGCAAACCCCCCTTGAGAAGGAAAAACTCCTTGCATGGGGTTATTCTAACTAGGAAATGGGTTTTCCCCTGACAACATCCCTTGCGAAGAGAATGACCCTCTCATGTGATTCCACTAGCCTTGGAAGGGGTTTTCCCCTACTGACACTACAGACATGGTGAAAGGGTTACTTCTGAACCAATAATATAACATGAATAAGATCAAAGTATATGGCATTCTAGCAAATTGAAATCTACTACCCATAGTACCATGCCTTCCCATGAAGGGATTACATCCAGAAAACGGGGGTGACCCACTCCCGATAGAGGGGAACAATAGAGAAATATGACCTCCTTCCTAAGGAACAACTTGGTATGGGATTGAAGAACTCCTCGTACCAACATTAGAAACTTGGGGCATTAACTAAGAACCAGTCAATACATTATGCATGCTCATTGATGGCATACCCAAAAAAAAAATACTTATCGAAGGTAATGACATGGTTGCACCCAAAGGATGAGTGGAACCAACAATTAGCATAGTAGAGCTACCAATTAATGCAACTATGGTGGACTGAACCACACTAATCATTTGGTCAGATATGCTAGGAGGAAAGATTCCTCTAGTGACGATTTTTGTCATGGGGGTTGTAGGGACCCTTGACCTAGACACTTTTGGAGCCTTCCATTACGACCCACCGAAGAGGTAAATTGTCAATGAAGTCTAAATTGGAAGATGGAATTTGCACAACAACTAGAGCATTGGGTCCAGTTAATGGAGGATTGAAAGGATGAGTGGAGTCTTTGATTTCAAGATATGATACAGTTACAACCTCTGTAGATGAAGCGTTATTTTCTATTGGTTTCATGTCTACAATATCAAGAAGACTATTTAGTACAAAATTATTGGTTTGATCAAGTTGATGCCTCAAGGGAGGCTATGAAGTATTTACTTCTAATTCTTCAGGTGGAAGACCTTATATTCTCCTTGATTGGTGAGGTGGTTGATCAACCACTTTGATTTTTCATCTCTAGTTGACTACCTACACACCTTCCTAATAAATCTATGATCACATAACACACCACTAGAAAATCCCTAAGAGAAACAACAGTAAAAAACAACCTTTTCAATATCCTGACTCAGGTGTATTAGGTCATCACATCGCAATATTAACAAAGTAAGGAAAGGAACTTCCGAAAGAAGGCATATATTGATTAACTCTTGTGAACCAACGAATGAAGGAGTGAAAAGTAGTTACCCCAACCTCCACTAACCATCGTTATCCAGTGCAAGTATGTCCCATGCTTCGTGGGGCACCCTCCAGGAGTACTAAAAATTTTGATATGAAGTCCACCCCAGGTACCACGAGACACCCCTCGCAGTCACCTCTGAGATCCCTAAGAAAAGAAACTAAGGTCACCAACTCGCAGTCAGCATCCGGGGGGCACAGTTGATATTTAGGATCAAACGTATGGGCAGCGTAGCTAGTCCTGAAGCCTCAAAATCATTTCCTCTCATGAAGGTAAGGTTACTGATGAAACCCCCAATATATGATCTCTCCACTATGCTAAGTTAAGATTCAGAGGGATTGTCTCCTAGGCTCTCCTTTATGTGGTATCATGTTTGACTCTTGTGTTAGAGGAGCTACCTAGTTATACTTATACGGAATTGGGTTTTTCACTCCCTATCTCAAACTCCTACATTTGTTTTTTGGCCTTGAAGAAATTAACTCTCTAACCTAAACCAAGGCCCTGGCTTAAAACTAGTTTTTTTACCCTATTAAAATGAAACTCTCTAAACAATTTTAGTTAGTGTTCATTTTATAGGTTGTTATTTACTCAAAAAGGGTGATGAGTGAAACTGAATGGTGTTTTGATGGACTCAATAGAAAAAAACACTTAAGAACACAATTGCAAAATTTAGTTCTTCACTAAAAATGTGAGTGTAAATAATGCTTTAGAATTAAACAAGCAAACTCTTTCTTTCTGATGTGTAGAGAGTGCAACTTTTCTTTTAGATGCAATGTGCTTACTAATGCAACTTTCAAATGAGAGACAACTAACAAGATTTTGGAACTCTTTTCATTGAAGCTATAGAAATGAAAACTTTTTTGTTTTTAGAAAGTGCAAGAGAGAATTCAAGGAGAAAACGTACATATAATGAAATTTTATTTTTTAGATGCAAATGCAAAGGGTAAGGAAGAAAGTTCACAAGCACACACTCTTAAAATTTTGTTTTATGAAAATCAAGAAAACAAGAAAGCAAAGGAAAAGAAAGACCACAAATAGATGACTAGACACCCTACAACAAACTCCAAGAACATAAAATAGAGTGTAATTTACACCCAACAAATCTTTCTAAAACCCAAAAAACCATTAAAATCCAAAAAAACCCTTATTAAACAAGAAAGTTGAAAAATATTTTTGGACTTTTTTATGATCTTGGAAACAAAGAAAACCAATTCTGAAATCAAAAAAGAAACTCTTAAGACTTAGCAGGACCCAGGAAGATCCTATAATGTCACAACCCCGACCTCCAATGGTCTAGAAAGAGTAAAAAACATAAATTTAGAACATGTACGTGATTGTCTACCAGACAAGTAGTGTATGTACGTGACTCTATTGAATGAAGTTCATGTATGTATGTGACTGTATAAAAGGAAAAGCACATGGAACCTATAAGAACCTCTCTAAACTGAGAGAGATAGATTTGGAAGACTTAGGAAGGATTGTATAAATTCAGAGAAGGCTAAATAAAGGTTTAAAACATAGAAAGAGATTCAAAAGAAATGCAAACAGCAAACACCCATAACAACCCAAAAAGGGATAATCCCTAGTGGATTCACCAATTCTATTATAGAAAACTAAGTCCTATGGATATGGGTCAAGGCCACAATAGAGCAGTGACCTAAAAGAACACTCTCAGACTCAAACCAAGTAGTTAATTAAAGGTAACTACTTTATATTAACTAACTTTCAAAGGACAACAAAGAGAACAAACCTGGAATCCAACGTTAGAAATTGATACCACTCAATAAATTTTGCTCTAGAACTCTTATACAATGATCCTCTACAAATTCATGCAAACAAAGAGATAAGAAACTGCAAATAGATAGTTATCTGCTAACTAACTAAACATGATCATTTCAATTTGCATAATAGTTTTAAAACAAGATACAAATAATCTCATTAAAAGCATGAATCAACAAACAGAATTGGATGAGAACGAGAGATATTTTATTATTAACAACATAGAAGTTGGCTACAAACTATAACCATTGTGGCACGGTCCCAAAACTAGGCTCCAAGTTCTTCCACCCAAGGCCAGAGATAACAAGAAAAAACTTTAAATCTTTGTGTTCCAACAGGTCCAAGGAAGGAAAAAGCTTTCTTCCTGACAAGATAGAGAGAACACAAATTTATGAAAACAAGGGTTTTTCAGAGGGGAAGGAAAATCTTAAATGAAAGGGGAAAACATGACTTGTAGGACAATAATGAAAATGACAGCATAATCATTCATTTCTCTGTTCTCTTTTGCCTCCACCCCAAGGCTCTAATATATACTCCCTTTTGACATTTAGAGTAGTTATGGATGGACTACAGGAGGTAGGGAACCTAGGTAACCTGTCAACTCCACCCGAAATTTCAGAATTTATTATTTTTGAGCCAATTTAACATGTACGCAAGTTTCTAACTAGCAAGGCATGTATGTACGTGGATTTCTCAACCAAGGAAACTTCAACCGAACTATGTCTCTTTACCTAGAGCATACCCATACTCTGTCCTAGGCTACAGATAAGTCACACTCCTACTTTGTGAAACTCACTTATATACTTAGACAATTGTTAACATTATTTAACACTTAGTCATTCTGGAATATAATAGAAAACATGTGAAACATAAGAGACACAGATATAGTGCGGGCAACACCAATGGTTCCTAATACCCAGATTTGTTTATTATATTGTGAAACAAATACAATACAATGCAAAGAGGGAATTATTGTCCGAGTTACAAATATGTGAAAAGTCTCACAACTTGTGCCATACAATATAACTATCCATACTTACATATTTGTCACACTGAGACTCCTTCATTGCACCTCCTTTCCTTAGCCTACAGTGCACCCCAGTTGTGCGCCCACTTCAGATCAAATTCTTGTCGCATGCCCTCCTCACTTGATTATGCCTCTTGGTTTTGTGCCTTGTGCTCTTATATGGACTTCAAATGTCACCTTTGTAAATCATTGCACCCTTTGGGTGTGTCATGCCCCTTCGCAAACCATCACACCCAAGGGAACCAACATGCCCCATCACGGACTGAAACTCTAAAATGAACCAGTGCACTTTTGGACCTTTGCATCTCTTGGACCGACACATCCCATCCTTGGGTGCATGCCCCTTTCCTTGTTCTATTCCTTTTCTTGATTGGTGTGACTCTCCATGGGTGTGTCGATGGGGTCATCCAATGATTCGGGATATTTTCATCATGACTTATAAAGAATTGTATTAAATGATCATAAATTAAAGTGCACCATTAAATAAGGGAAAACTCAAAAATGAAGAGACATAAGCATTAGATTTGAACACAAAAAATTGATAACGGATTCCATCCCTAGTGGACTACGTCTCTGAGTCCTGATCTCAAATGGGTAGTCTCTTTCATTAACTCAGTAATAGGATTTGGAAAAATACACAAATATACCTCATTATAAAATCAAGTTGTAGGAATAATGCTCAGATCAGAAAACATACATCACCACTGAATTTGTGGCTTCGAATTACCCAAAAATGATTGTCTCCATGCCTTGATCCGGCTCTGGCACTCCTAGGCCCAAGAAGAATTTTTTCTTTGTTTCTGTGCCCTCTGCAACCTACAATAATGACAGACCATGCCTCGTAATCCATGCCCATAGTCGTACTGTCGCGCCTCCCCCTTCCCGCTGGGTGGAACCTGGCTTAAATAGAAATGTGGTGGGTGGATTTACCAATGGGTTAATTGGTGAGTTGGTTGTCGATGCTATAATTAAAACATTATATGTGGGGGAAGGTCCTGGTGTCAAAACCGCGGGCATCCCTTTTGGGCCATTGGTTACAAACCCCACTATATTTGGGTACCAGCTTCTATCTTTGGAAGATGTGTTAGATAGGACAGGACCTCTGCCATATTTGGCAGGGATCCGTTTATATATTTTTATTATTTTTCGATCACGAGCCCTCCTTGGACATTTCGGGGGTGCCACATGTCGCCTGTTTATTAGGCCACATGGAATCCACTGATTGGTCCACCTTATCATTGACTTCACCTCCACATCAATCCGTACATGACACATGTCACTTTATGGGTGGTGCCACGTGGCATTTTTCTACTGGTCCACATGGACCCCTGAAAATCCTATTGGCGAGTGACACATGGAAGCCCCTGGTGTTGCCACGTGGCATGTTGATGTCAACAACCATCATGTTGACTTCATCCTTCCATGTAATCTACTGACTTCATGATGACGTCAGCAGTACGGATGATGATGTGGCCCTTGTTGACTTGCCCTCTTTGACCACAAATTTGACCGTGAATATCTTTCAAACCATAACTTTGTTTGACGAGTCGTTTGCACTGTTAGAAATATTTCAACGCGCTCTTCACGATCATGCCATTTTCACTTAGTTTTTGAAACTTTGAATTTTTTCCCTTTCTCTATCTATTGAATCCATTCTGAGCATTCTGAGTTGCCTCTGTGAGTTATGAGTTATTCTTAGACTTATCTGGATCCTTTTTGGATCACACCTTCCCACTAAGATATTTTTGGACCACCAAAAGCTTTCATCAATCAACAAGTAAGTGAGGGAAGAGTCCCCTCACTTTTTCCTTCTCGATCCACTTTGCCTTGCTTAGATGTGTGCCTTTTAATCCTACTCTAAGATAATCAAAATCACCCCTACGTGAAGTCCTCGTCCTCTTATCTAGGATGATATATTCATGTATCTCATCCAAGTACTCAGGTGAAAACTCATGAACTGATGGTATTGAAACTTCCTCGTCTTGATCCATGATCATGGGAGGCTCAAAAAGTTTCAAGTTCTCAATGTTCACAACTGAGTAAATCTGCATGTAAGGTGGAAGATCCAGATGAAAAGCATCGGTACCACTTTTCTCTAAGAGAGTGAAGGGTTCATAATGAATGAGCTTGAATTTCTTTCCTTCACCCTTCAATCTCTCCTTGCTGATGTGAAGCCATACCCGGTCTCCAACCTGGAACTAATGATCAACCCTATTCTTTTCCTATCGAGCTTTATATTATGCTTGACGTTTCTCCAATTGTTCTTGGACTGCCTAGTGTATCTATTGGATCCTTTGGATGAACTTGTGGGCTCTGTCCTCTGTTCGTTCCTCATTTACATCGGCATTTCTCCCATACATCAAGTCCAAAGGAACCTTTTGTAGGTACCCAAAACATGTCTCAAAATGTGAACTCTGAGTGGATGAATGTAAATCTTGGTTGTGCGCATGCTTTACATAGGGTAATTGTTCATATTATAATGTGGGATGCTTGTTGCAGTAGCCTTGAAGCAAAAGTACCATTGTTCGGTTTACCACCTCTGTCTGTTTGTCAGGCTATGGAGGGAAAGTAGTGCTCCTCTTCAATTTGGTGTCCATAATTCTCCACAAGCTAGTCCAAAAGTCCCCAAGGAATTGAGAATCTCTATATGATATGATAGATGTGGGTAATCCAAAGTGAACCCAAACATGTTGAAAGAAGAGATTTGCAGTCTTCTCAGCAATGATATTCTTTTTACATGGCATCAAGATACACATCTTGTTGAACCTATCCACTACAACATACAAATAATCATGACCCCCTTTGTTCATTGGTAAACCCCCTNCCATGGATAGGATGGAACATGAAGTGGCGAGTATAGCCCCAATTTTCTATTAGTGGGATTACAAGTGGAACACATCACACGCCGCTTTACATATTTAGTTACAATTGCTTTCATTTGAGGCCATTAAAAAAACTCTGCAAATGAGCCATAGTTTTTCCTACCCCAAAATGTCCAGACACAAGAGAAGTGTGATCTTCTCGTATTACATGGACTCGTTCACTTGTAGGAATACATACATTTCCAAGATGGTACAGTAGTTTTCCCTGCAGACAATAGTTCTCTACCTATGCACCAAGGGTTATCTTCACATATACTTCTTTAAAATTTTCATTGATGGCATATTGTTCTACATAACTATCATGAGATAAAGAAGTATTTTTCAAAATAACATAAGCAGCAATAGGAGGTCTAGAAAGCATATCAGCTACCTTGTTACTTGTACCCTTTTTGTACTTGACTACCAAGTGAAATTGTTGTAGAAAACCCATCGACCTGTAGTGTCGAGATTGTTGCAATTTGTTCTATGCTTGAAGATACTGTAAGGGTTGGTGATCTGTATGTATGATTTTTTCCTTCCCCAACAAGTAGTGTTTCCATTTGTTTACGCTCTGGACTAATGCATACAACTATTTATCATATGTAGGATAATTAACAACAACTTGGTTAAAAGTTTCATAGTGGTAACATATAGGCTTACAATATTGCATCAATACTGTACCCATGGTGTATCCATTGCATCTGTCTCAATCTCAAAAGGTTGTTGAAGATTCGGCAGTGCTAATACTCGTGTTGTATTGATCTTCTCCTTCAAAATATTGAAATCTTTTTGTTGCTTTCCTTCCCACTGAAAAGTGTTCTTCACAATGGTTAAGGCATGCAAAGGAGCTACTATAAAGGAGAAGTTGGGAATGAATCTCCTCCAATACTGGACTACACCTAAGAATCTTTGGACTTTGGTTACATTTTTTGGCTCAAGTCAATTTACAATTACATCAATTTTGGAAGGGTCAATTTTCAATTGTCCTCCTCCTAAAATATGACCTAAGTACACAAGTGCAGTCTTGCCAAATTCACATTTAGACATTTTTACATACATCTTTTCCCTTTTTGAAGTATCCAATAATTTCTTTACAGGCCTCACATGCTCATCCCAAGTCCCACTAAAAACAAGAATTCCATCTAAATATACAATCACAAAGTCATCTAGGAAAGGTCTGAATACATCATTCATTACACACATGAAAGTTGTCGGGGCATTACAAAGCCCAAATGGCATAACTAACCACTCAAACAATACATGTTTTGTTTTAAAGGCAGTTTTCCATGCATCCTAATCTGGGACATTGATTTGATGATATCCACTGCGCAAATAAAACTTAGTGAAATAGATAGCATTCTTCAATTGATCAAGTAAATCATCTATGCAAGGAAGAGGGTATCAATTTTTCACTGTGATTTTATTTAAATCCTGGTAATTGACACACATTCACCATGTGCCATCCTTCTTTGGAACCATCATGATCAGAGAACCACAAAGAGATTAATTGGGCCTGATGACCCCTTGATCCAATAAACCATGTACTTGCTTCTTGATCTCTGTCATATCCACAACTAACATCCTGTACATTCCCACATTAGGAAGATGAGAATCCTACTGAAGATGTATCTCATGTTGGATTTCCCTCTTAGGAAATAATCCATTTGGTTCCTAAAAAATATCATACTTATAAACAATATCAATTAATTCCTTTTTATGAGATGGATCAAACCCTTGGAAAGCATTGGATGTCCCAACATCTTTCTCTCTAACAACCATGAGTACATATCTCTTATTAGTGTTTATGAGTCTTTTCATTTGACCTGCACTAACAAGTGTTGCATTTACCCTCATGTTGTGAGCTCTAACAATATATTCTGCTCCCACTTTAGTAAGGTGGTATTTGTTCTCATGACTAAAGAAGACTTCTTTTCTATCATGAAGAAAAGGACTTCCCAACACTATTCCACATATATCAAGTGGTACAACATCCAAATCCACTTCATCAATCAATTTTGAAGCAATAGAAAATATGATCCTACATTGTCTGGTAACATTAAGTTTTTATTTATCACATACCCAACCAAGAGGATAAGGCTTCGGATGTGGTTTCGTTTCAAGACCCATCTTTTTGACAAGTGCTTCAGATATTAAGTTTACTTGGAAACCCGGATCGAATAATATATGTATCTTAGTATGTTTAGATACAACTCTTATATGAAATAACTCATTCCTCTTTCGTTCATCAACATGAGATTCATCTTTGGAACTTGAACTATCATGAAGAGAATCTTTACCTTGTATTCCAACCACTGTGATATTTCCTTCATCTCCTGAATCAGAATCAATATCTTGTTGCATTGTAGCAACGGTCTTTGTCTTCCCCTTTCTGTCAAACTGTTTCGGTTTCTTTTCCAGATGCAGTTTCCAACAGTGTTCTTCATCGTGAATGCTTTTCTTGTAATGAGTGCAAGATGGTTTTCCTCCTTCTCTCGTCACTGTAGCGATCTTATTGTCCTTCCTTTTAAACTTTTTAAAAGTATTTTTGGGGAAATTGGAAGGTTTCTTTGTGGGATCTTCTTGAACATGTTTCCCCCTGTTCTCAAGGTAAGTGTCTTGCACAAAAACTTTGTCAAGACTAGTGGGTTAAAACAAGAGCAAAGTATGTCGAATATAACTATGAAGTGCGCCAATATACTTCATTAAAGTTTCATAATAATCCAAAGGAATGTTCAATGCAAGAGCTTTCTTCCTAAATTCTTCTGTGAAACTTTGTACATATTGTCCTTTACTTTTCCTTAAAGTTTTTCATTCCATCATTGCTTTATGTAAATACACTAATGGATCAAATTTCTTCCTTATCGTTGATTTAAATTATGACCATGAGGAAAGAACCTTACCACACTTACGTCATGAAGATTTCTCTCCCATCATACAAGAGTGGTTCCTTCCAACCGAAGAGAAGCCAGTTGCACTTTAACTTCCTCTTCATCAATATGTTGGACACGACAATACACTTCAACCTTGCAGATCCAATTATCTAGATTTTCAGGATTAGCATCTCAATTAAACATAGGTAAAGAAAATTTTACATCAAGCTTTAATAATGGTTTCTTAAAAGAGGTTTTATGGCTAGAATGATGAGAATGATGAGAATTCTCAGAGGAAGAAGAACTAGAACTTAGAGGTGAAGACGGAGGCTCAAAAGGATCTCCTCTAGCCCCTTGGTTTACCAAAGCATCATCATCTACATGTGCTTCCTTTTATTTCCCTTTCATCTTCATCCTCTTCTCGTAATATCCATACATTCGTTCGACCATTTCTGACATGTGATAAAATACCATGTGAAATTGTTTCTCCTATTCATCATGTTTTTCCTCTTCTACCATTTTTTTCTTTTTGGATACACAGCCAACTTCGAGATTGAACATATTAAGAGCTCCTTCACCATGCTTATGCTTGGCCCTTGTTGGAACAAGGGTGGACCCAGGGTTCACTCCAAGAGTGCACCAACAAGCCCTAACTACTGGCCCTTTCGGCAACACCTGCAAAGCAGATGCTGTCTCACCAGAAGTAGCTAAGAGGGGGGGGTTGCAGGATAGAGATGTATACAACCAAGGGAATGTCAAGTGGAACTAATACAACAATACTGCAGCATTCATATATCTTTTACCAACTAGATCTACTCTGCACAGCCATACATCTGATCTAACACAATAAAGCAATTAACAGTATAACAATGACAAGGATCCAGACATCAATCACACATACAACAGAAAATATATGTGGTTCACCCTCTCTCTAGAGCTATGTCCACATAACTATGCTTATGATTTATTAAGGTAAAGCTTATAGTTATGATCTACACTCTTAGTCAGCAGACCTTCTCTCTTCTTCTTTTTGTCTCCCCCCTTCTTGCACACCCAGTTGCAAGACTTGATCTTTGCACATAGCTGAAGATCTTATAATACCGGAAGGCTCTCACCCTCAACACTCCTCTTTCTCACAATACAATAATCTCTCAACCAACAACAATCAATATCAATACCCAACACTAGTATCCCGGCCGACCTAGGTCCTCTCGACCTCTATTTATACATTGTAGTCCCTCCCTGATAGCCTTAGGTCGAAACCTAGGTGACAAAACCCTAATTACCAAAACCCTAGGTGTCTAAAACCCTAGTTCAACTTGACCCACTTTTTTCGGACTTCGCCAGCCTGTCTTTCTTTCTTCATATCGCGGTGCTCCAAAGCATCCAATGATGGCTTTCTCTACTTGCTAAGTTGTCCATGATCCTTCTTCCTTTCTGATCTATCATCCCTGATCTTCTCATCCAACGGCTTTCTTTTCCATGCTTCGCTCTATCCTTCCTGCTCTTTTACTCACTTCGACTCAGTAATAGTTATTGTGTCTCCTGCGACGCTCGGTTTTTACCTTTCCTTCCTTGTTTTTCGCTTCCTTCCATAACTAAGGGCCAATAGGCCCCCAACACTCACCTGTGACTCGTCTTGAGGCACTTGAGCTATGATCCTTCCATTTCACTTCGACTGTGTACTGCGAAGTGCAACCTTTGCTTTCTGCTTTATGCCTCCTTTCCAACCTTGTGCAGACTGTCTTTTCTATGTCTGTTACCCAATTTCAACTGCACCTGGTACCTGGACCCTTTTCCTCTTACTTTTACTTAGAGTTGTGAGGTAGCTGGTTGTCATAGTACAACTTCAACTGACTCCCATTCACCAATCCTTCCTTCCAGTCTCTATTTAATGTCTTTAGCTAAGCAGCTCCTCCTTCTGTAACATAGGCAATCTCATATGGTCCAAGCCAATGCGTTTTGAACTTCCCAGGGTGTTTGATAAACTTACTATCATACATCAATACTAAATCACCTCGCTTAAGTGCCTTCTTCTTGATGTGAATGTCATGATAGGCCTTTTGGCATTCCTTCTGAACTTGTTGCTGGAATCCTGCAATGAATCTGTCTTCTTCCAGTTCAACCAACTGTGCAAGCCTCTCACAAACAGTGTCGGTATCATCCATGTCTGTAAATGTAGCAATTATTAAGATTAGTATCAGGTACTCCATCGAGACAACAACTTCAAGACCATAAACCAACTTGAAAGGGGTTTGCGTTGTTAATTTCTTGCAAGTGGTTCCATAAGCCCAAAGTACTGTTGGTACTCTTAAATCCCAGTCATCCCTGTTCACACTGTAGATATTTGTCAATGTTGTCTCCAAGATATTGTTGAATGCTTCAACCACTCCATTTGCCCATGGATGGTAAGGTGTACTCTTCTGGTGGTGGATTGCAAATTCTTCAGTCAGGGCTTCCACTGTCTTATTGATGAAGTGTGTACCTTGAACACTCATAAGGATCTTAGGGCATCCAAACCTGGTTATTATGTCATCAAATATAAAATGTGCATCTGTAGTTTCACTACAGTCCTTGACTTCTCTGGCTTTGGCCCATCTAGTCAGGTATTATGTCATAGTAATAATATACCTTTCTCCTGTGTGTTTCTCTGGTGGGTTTATAGGTCCCACGAATTCAATGGCCCATTTTTCAAATGCTTGTAGGGCCATTTGCAATGCTAGTGGAATTTCATCTCTTCTGGATGGTTTTCCAACTCTCTGGCATACATCACAGGCTCTGGTATACTATTTGGCATCTCTGTGTAAAGTAGGCCACCAAAGGCCAACTCGTAGAACCTTTTGCGCAGTTGCTTTGCCTACGTAATGTCCTCCTGTGATGCCTTCATGAGATTCTGCGAGGATCAGTGGGAATTCTTCCTCCATCACACATCTTCTTAGTATTTCATCTGGTCCCATTTTGTATAGCTATCCAGCTATAAGTGAAAAATCTGCAGCATGCACCACTAGTCATTTCTTCTGAGGAATTGTATACTCACTTGGAGCCATTCCTATTGACAAGAACTGGACTATGCCTGCGACGTGGTCATCCACCTTCCTAATGGCGAGCAACTATGCATCTGGTAGTGTATCCTCCAAACTTGTGGGTTCTTCGCCATGTTCCAACCTCGATGGGTGGTCAGGTCCCTTGTTCATTCTTTCTGGCTTAACTATGATCTCAAAATCATATTCTTGAAACAGAAGAAGCCATCTTCATATTCACCCCCCCAACATTAGCTTGTTGACTAGGTACTTCAATGCAGAGTGATCAGTAAACATTTTAAAGTGTCCTCCCAACAAGTAGTGCCAGAATTTTTGTAATGCATACACCATGGCTAATCCTTCTCTCTCTATAGTAGTGTAATTGACTTCAGTTGTGGATAGCTTCCTGCTAACAAATTCTAATGGATGATCAATGTCCCCTTCTCCAAGTTGTGCCAGTACTTCTCCTAATGCAATATAAGATGCATCGACATGCACATGGATTTCTTTTCTCCAATCTGGAAAAACCAGAATGGGCGTTGTAACCATCTTTTGTTTCAGTGTGTCGAAACTCTATTGGCATTCATCTGTCAACTCATATTGGTAATCCTTATTCAACAGCTTCTCCATTGGTGTTGTAATCTGAGCATATCCTTTGATAAATTTCCTGTAATAGCCAGTATGGCCTATTGCAGTGTGCAATTGTTTGACTGAGGTAGGAGGTGGCAAATCAACTATAATTGCAATTTTGGATGGGTCCACCAACAATTCTTGCTTGCATACAATATGACCTAATAATACTCCAAATGGTGAGAATAAGATGCACTTCTTCAGATTCATAGCAATTTGACATTGCCTGCATTTATCCAACATTAGCCTCAGACATTCAACACGATTTTTCAACAAACTAAAAACAGTCCAGTCATCAAAGTATGCTTCTAAAAACTTATGCAAAAACTATTTGAACGCTTCGACCACCACCCTAGAAACAATGGTTGGGGCATTCTTTAGTCCAAATGGCATCAATTTGTATTGGTAGGATCCCCATTCTGTGGCAAATGTGTTCTTGTGGCAGTCCTCCTTGGCAATCCAGATCTGATGGTATCCTGAAAATCTGTCTCTAAAAGAATATACTTCCTGGCCTCCCACGTTATCAAATACTTCGTCTGTGAATGGTGTAGGGAAGGGTTCATGTAGACAGGCATCATTCAACTTCCTGAGGTCCGCACAGATCCTGATTTCTCCTGTATTCTTGTCTTGTACCACCATAGGGCTGATCCATTCCAACTCTTTGACAGGTTCAATAATCCCTGCTTCCAGCATTCGGTCGAGCTCAATCTTCACTTTCTCCTTATATTTCGAATTCAATCTGTAGGGTATTTGCTTGACTGACTTCACACCTAGTTTCAAAGGTATTTTAATTTCTCCCATAGGTCCTTTGATTCCCTTCATATCAGTGAACTTGGTCGGGAACAAGTCCTCATATTCGTGCAATAACTCTGTAATCTTGTCAATGGTAGCAGCATCCCAATAATCTCTGACATTGGCAATCTTCGGTGTCTCCTCTGTCCCAATATTAACTTTATTTATTTTGATCGGTTGTCCTATGAATGGAAGCTCAACTCCTGGTCCTTCCACATTTTTGTGGCCTTTTGTCTCAGCAATGTTTACTTTCCTCGGATCATCATCTTCATCAACATTAATGTGGTAACATCCTTGCAATTTCTGGAATGGCGCATTCCATTCATCCTCTTCTTTATCCAAAGGGAGACCATATGCATCCTTAAATACATTCTGTCTCATAATATGTAATGCTTGGTCTACAGAAGGAAATTCACTGTCAAACAAAAAGGTGGTTACAAAATTCTAGATCATACCTTCCCAATTTGAAGTGACAAGGCGTAGCTCCGCTTGAAGGTACCAGTTGATAGGGATTGTGTCCAGTGTTTTAATGAATCTATGTACCCATTGTTCTTGAGGAATGTCACTCCAGGCCTTTTCGCAGCTTCGTACATGGTCCTTTGGGCAACTTCGACCTGTGTACCTCACTTCACAGCTTCCTACTTGTGTTGAGAACCGCGTTGTCATAAAAGTTCGACATTGTTTCCAGTTTGTGACGTTTCCTTTGTGCGTCACCCACCATCTTGTTGGTGTAGCTTTCAGGGCCTCATCCATAGCCATCATCCTTTGTTTTGTTGGTAAAATTGTTTCAAATTCCATCAAGAAGGATTCTAAAGGATTCAGACCATCAAAGGTAGGTAAGTTACTTGTTGTTGTACCAATCCAACGGACTTCTCTGGTCAGTCAAGCACATATCCTTGTGGATACTTCATACATCTAGTTCTGCCAATTCTCTAGTGCTTATTTTGAATCTGATGAACATGTGTTGTCACTTCACCGGCTTAGATTCCCATCAACAGTAGGGTTGATATAATCCTGTTGTTTGTCTGTTAATTTATAGATGTTTTCCAGTTCGTGCGCGTGGTCTTCTTCTCTTACGGGCTCTGTATACCTCGGACCTTCATCTGGATCTAAAGGTGCAAGGACCCTAAGTCCATCTCTTCCAAATTTCATATGCCTCTTCTTTATATCAACAACAGTAGAATTGTCAAAGGCCCAATCAATTTCTAATAATGCAGGGTAAGGGAAGATGCCATCAACAATTTCAATTACTTCAAAATCTGTAAAGGTCATAACTCCATCAATGTCCACAGGGACATGCTCCAATCGTCCAAATGGGCTGACAACTTGTTGATTAGCCATGTGAAGCCTGATAGGGGAGTATATCAGCTTGGGTTTTCCCATCAGTGCCCAAGTTTGCTTCGTCATGACATTGACCTCTAATCCTAAGTCGAGGACTACATAGTCTATATCATATTCTCTTATTTGAGCATTCAGGTGTAATTCTTTATTTGTCATTCTCCTTTTTCCACTTTGGTTCACTTCCCTATTCAGTAAGGAGTCTGTCTTGCCTAGCTCATACTTCTTGATTAAATATTGTAATTCTTATACAGCGCTTTTATCTTGAATCAACTTAAAACATGTGCACAAAAATTCCATGAGTTTTCTTACCTCTTTTTCTTTTGTTGGTGATGCAAACTGATCAAACTCTTGAGGCATGCCATACTCTTTGGTTTCTGTCGACATTCTAGATGAGGACCCTTGATCTCCTTTGAACTCTTTTCTTGTCTCCTCAAAGATCTGTCTTTCTTTCTTAGCCTCGAACATTGGGTTCTTCTCTGTAGCTTTCCTGACTCCATGGTCATCTACATTATTTCCTTGTGCTGCTCTATCTTCTCCTGTAGTAGCACCTCCTTGAGTAATGACAACAACTTTAGGGTCGTTTCTGTTAGTTTCAGCATATATCAGTTGTACTTGTGGGTTCTGCTGGGGTCCTCATCTCTCCTGAAGCTTAGCCAGTAGTGTAGGCCATTCTTATATGACATTGTCAAAAGAGTTACAATAACTACAGGTTGTGCAAGGATTATGACAATCCCTTGCTAAGTGTCCTGGTTGCGCGCAGTTATAACAAATAATTTTTCCTCGGCCTTGGCCCATACCTCCTCCTCGTCCTCATCCTCTATATCCACTGCAAGGATTGAAACTTCCTCTTCCTGGAGAATTATACTGTGCATTATTTCCTTCTTGGTGTACTTCGCCTTGGATCTTGTATATGTCCCTCAACCTCTCATGCATGAGATCGTAAGATCTACAATCTCGATCATCATGCCCCACTAATTTACAGAATGTGTAGTACAATTTTGTGGTTGTCTGAACATACCTCTGCATGTAATAGCACTCACCTGGGCGATGCCTATTTTTGCATACATCGCACCAGGGTAGGTTAACTTGCTTCAAGGGGCTCGACGCTCCTTAGTCCAAATACTCATGGAACAAGGGACAGTGTTCCTTATCATGACCTTCATATCTGCATCTTACAAACCATATATCTTCTCTTTTGTCCTTTCCCTTATCTTTCTTCATATCCTCAACCTGCAGAGATAGACTAGTCAACTAGCTCAAGATCTGGCTCATGCCTGAGCTAGATTCCCATAGGTGTTGATTCAAGCTTCATGGCAATCTCCAACAATTCTTCCTGTGATGCAATATTTTGTTGCATCAAAGGGACTTTGATGTGTGGTAGCAGTGCAATGATGAACCATTCTTTATTTTGTTCATTGGGGATATGAAAAGTTAATTGGCTTGTTAGGGTCTTGAATCTCTGGTCGAATTCCCAAACAGGTTCTTCTACCTTTTGTTTGATCTCTTTTAGCTCTGTAATACATTGTGACTCTGAATTAGGTTTCTTAAACTCAGCAATCAGTGCATTCTTGATATCATTCAGTGGCTTGGGCTGCGCCAATCCTTGGACAAGTTTCATGTATTGGATCAGTGTGCAGTCCCTTAGCGTAGTGCTGAACTGGGTTCTCTTGATGGCTTCGTCGGTGATACTTTTAATATTCCATACAGCTTCACACAGAAACCAATGTTGATCTGGATCTTCAGATCTATCCCCTATAAATATAGGGAGCCTCATTTCATCTGCCATAGAGCTGACTAGACTTCTTGTCTGAGTAGATACTAAGCTACCAGTAATAGTGCTCTGAGGACTCTGGTGGTTTTGACTATTCTGACTGCTAAGTGCTATTGAAACAACAGGAGGGTTAATGTTACTTACTTCAGTAACCTGCGCAGTTTCTGAGGTTTCCTACTCACTTTGGCGAAGTTCTTCAGGTTCTCCTTTTTCTGTTCTGGTGGGCTCTGAATGTTCTTTGTCGATTAGATCTACCCCTTCTCCACTGTAGAAACCCTCTTCTCCATAATTTTGCTTAAACAAGTTCTCAAGGTGAACTCCTCGGAATACTTTCCCACTGCACGAATGTCCAGCTTCTGTATCGTTGTCGCTATCTGAGATCTTGAACATTATCCTTTTCAGGTCCAACCAATCTACTGTATCTTCAAGACGTTCTTTTAATGCAACAACATCTTGATTCTCAGCTTCAGAAAGTGAAAAAAAATTCCTCTAGGTCCTTTGAAAAAGTATCTCTCGGCTTGGCTATACGATTTTTTTATGTCAGCAGCAAACTCAGTGATATACCCTCCAATGGTACTATCGAACCAGTGACCTACAACCCTTGACATATCGTTTTCAACTCTCTTAACCTTTTGGATCAATGTCGGCGTCCAAACCACAGGAGGTCTAGATCTAATCTCGAACTAGGTATCAGCTAACCTAGCCAACCATTCAAATAGCTCCTAGTGGATTCCCCCAAAGAAGATTTCGTGAATGTTGGTGAAAATGTATCTTTGTAGCCAATATTCAGTACTTAGTTTAAGGTTCTTGTTCTGGGTTTCGGCAAAGTCCCTCTCTTGATCCTCTATCCACTTCTGAATCTCTGTCTTCGATGGGAACCACCTTGACATTCCTTTACACAGATTCGTGTCCCGGCAACGGAACCATTTGTTGGCACAGGGGCAGACCCAAGGTTCACTCCAAGAGCACACCAACAAGCCCTAACTACTGGCCCTTTCAGTAACACCTAGGAAGCAGATGCAGTCTCACCCGAAGTAGCTAAGAGGGGGGGGTTGTAGGACAGAGACGTCTACAACCAGAGGAATGTCAAGTGGAACTAATACAACAATACTGCATCATTCATATATCTTTTACCAACTAGATATACTCTGCGTATCCATACATCTGATCTAACACAATAAAGCAATTAACAGTATAACAATGACAAGGATCCAGGTATCAATCACACATACAACACAAAATATACGTGGTTCACCCTCTCTCTAGGGCTACGTCCACAGAACTGTGCTTATGATATATTAAGCTAAAGATTACAGTTCTGATCTGCACTCTTAGTCAGCAGACCTTCTCTATTCTTCTTTCTTTCTCCCCCCTTCCTGCGAACCCAGCTACAGATATTGATCTTCGCACCCAGCTGAAGATCTTACAATACCAAAAGGCTCTCACCCTCATCACTTCTCTTTCTCACAATACAATAATCTCTCAACCAACAAAAATCAATATAAATACCCAACACTAGTACCCCGACCGACCTAGGTCCTCTCGACCTCTATTTATACATTATAGTCCCTCCCTGATAGCCTTAGGTCAAAACCTAGGTGTCAAAACCCTAATTACCAAAACCCTAGGTGTCTAAAACCCCAGGTCAACTTGACCTGCTTTTTCCAAGCTTCGCCAGCCTGTCTTTCCTTCTTCATCTCGCGGTGCTCCAAAGCATCCAATGATGACTTTCTCTGCTTGTTGAGTTGTCCATGATCCTTCTTCCTTTCTGGTCTGTCATCCTTGATCTTCTTTTCCAACGGCTTGCTTTTCCGTACTTCGCTCTATCCTTCCTGCTCTTTTTCTCACTTCGACTCAGTAATAGTTACTGTGTCTCCCATGAAGCTTGATTTTTACCTTTCCTTCCTTGTTCTTTGCTTCCTTCCATAACCAAGGGCCAATAGCCCTAGTAAGCATTCACACTCAACAATTCAAGTCAAATATGATTGCTTTGATACCAACATGATTTGAGATCTTTTCATCGTGACTTATAAAGAATTGTATTAAATGAGCATAAATTAAAGTGCACCATTAAAGAAGAGAAAAATAAAAAATGAAGAGACATAAACATCAGATCTAAACACAAAAACTTGATAACGGAGTTCGCCCCTGGTGGACTACATCTCCAAGTCCTTCTCTCAAATGGGTAGGATCTTTCATTAACTCAGCAAAAGAATTTGGCAAAATACATAAATATACCTCATTATGAAATCAAGCTGCATAAATAATGCTCAGATCAGAAAACAAACATCACCACTCAATTTGTGGTGTCAAATTACCCAAGAATGACTATCTCCATGCCTTGATTAGGCTCTGGCACTCCCAGGCCCAAGAAGAATTTTGTCTCGGTTTATGTGCCCTCTGAACCTACAATAATGATAGACCCTACCTCGTAATCTGTGCCCACGGTCATACAGCCATGCCTCGCCCTTCTGGCTGGGAGGAACCTGGCTTAAATATAAATGTGGCAGACAAATTTACCAACGGGTTCGTTGGCGAGTTGGTTTTTGACGCTATAATTAAAACTATATATGTGGGGGGAGGTCCTGGGCTCAAACTCGCGGGCCTCCCTTTTGGGAAATTGGTTATAAACCCTAATATATTTGGATATCAGCCTCTATCTTTGGTGGATGTGCTAGACACGGCGGGACCTCCACCAGATTTGGCGGGGATCTATTTATATTTTTTTTTATTTTTCGGTCATGGACCCTCCTTGGGAATTTTGGGGGTGCCATGTGTTGCCCACTAATTGGGCCACATCACATCTTCTTATTGTTCCACCTGATCGCTAACGTCACCTTCGTACACGTGTCATTTTCTGGGTGGTGCCACATGGCAACCTCTGGTGCTTCCACGTGGAATGTTGACATCAGCAGCAGTCATGCTAACATCATCCTGCCATGTCAGATGCTGACGTCATTAGTATGGATGATGATCTGACCCCTGTTGATTTGCCCTGTTTGACCACAACTTTGACCATGAATATATTTCAAACCATAACTCTATTTGACGAGTTGTTTACACCGTTAGAAATCTTGTGATGTGCTCTTCATGATCATGCCATTTTCACTGAGTTTGGGGAACTTTGAATTTTTTCCCTTTCTCTATCTGTTGAAGCCATTCTGAGCATTCTGACTTTCCGCTGTGAGTTCTAAGTTGTTCTTAGGATTCTCTAGATCCTTTTTGGATCATCCAACCTCTCCAATATTCCCATGCTACCAAGGGCGGGTGGGTCCACTCCTTGGGCATGTGCCCAAGTCACCCCATCCTTGCCCAAATGTATCCCAATTCTCCATCATCCGTCGTAAGGGATGTGGGGCGCATGCCCCCTTGGGTTTTCACATCACTATTGTGCACCCAAGGTGCTCCTTCCCACACCCATAATATAATTATTTATCCAACTGATCACATCCTTCTCATGCTCTCTTCCTGACTCATCGTGGAATCTATTGAAAGAGCATGTGTGTTTTGTGGGTGTCTCAGAAGGCCTCACATCCTCCCCCACTAGATCGATTATCATATCTACACTTGTGGTCTATAGTGACCTCATCAAACTCCAGAATCATGTCCTTATATTTCCACAAATACTCATATCTCTCCCAAATTTCCTCTTTGTTGGTATTTCCCTTCCAATGGAAAACGTACTCGTACACTTGATCTTTTCCTCGTCCCAAGATGCCATGTGCCAAAATATTCTCCACCTCCAACTCTGGCTTGTATGCAACCATGGTTGGCGCTCTGGATTACTTAACTCAAACTGGGTCATATGGGTCCCTTCGACATGATTTCTATTTCCTATTGTTGAATACACGATGAATATGTCACATGTGGAATGGAAACTCCAATCTGTAGGTGACGTTTCCAATATTCTTAGGAAATTTGAACGGTCCCTCATACCTCCTCACAAGAAATGGAGCCATCCCTTTAGGTGGTGGGAACTATTCTTTTCTCTATTTGAGTAACACCAAATCTCCTACTTGTAATTTTTTGTCGCACCTACTGTGATCTTCCCACTACTTCATTTTTTCCACTGCATTAGTTAACTGTGAGCGAGCTATCTCCAACCAATATTTCCAACTCTTCAGGAAAACCAATACTAATGGATTTGTTCCATAGTATCCCTGCATCACAAATTGAGGATTCGTGGGTTGTTGTACATTCATCAAATCGAATGGACTATATCGCTTCATTGAATGCTTATACAAGTTGTAGCTAAATTGGGAGGTGTCCAACAATTCCAACCAATTCATTTGATATGCCTGTACATAGTGCCACAAGTATTCCTCCATAAGTGCATCGATTATTTCATTCTACCCATCTGTCTATGGATGGTAGGTTGAAATCTTCAACAACTTCATCCCCACATCCTTAAACAATGTTGTTCAAAACTTACTCTTGAACCTTGCATCCCTTTCTGATACAATTTCCAAAGGAAGACCCTAATATTTCACTATATGCTTGAAAAACAACTATACAACTTCTTTTTTGTTCCAAGGCATATTTGTCACAATGAAAATAGCATACTTGGATAATCAATCCACCGCAACCAAAATCCCATTGTATCCCTACACCATCAGAAATTGTGTGATGAATTTCATTGAGACACTCATCCATGGTATCTCAAGAATCAGTAAAGGTTGCAACAATCATTCTCTCATCCTGGTGTCCATCTTATCATGCTGACATATAAGGCAAGTGTGAACGTAATCCTCCACCTCCTGATTCACTCACTCCCAAAAGTGTCCTCACTCCAACCATGCCAATGTCCTCCATTTTCCTTGGTGTTTAGCCCAAGGTGAGTCATGACATTCCTTCATGAGTTCTCTCCTAAGGTTAGAAGACTTAGGGGTATAGATTTGTTCCCAAAAATACAACAGTCCATCGTGTATAAAAAACTTCCACATTTTCCCATCCTTCACCTACTTCATGATTTTCTTCATTGTGTGATCATTCTCTAACCCTTCCTTGATATTTTCATGAAAGTCTTCCAAGACATGAATATAAATGCCCCCTATTGTAGGAAACTCATCCTCCTCCTATAGGACTGCAAGTTGTGCCTTTCTTCTCAAGGAATACATGGAAGTATTGAGCCTACCCAACCTATCCTTAATGGTCATGTCAAAATATGTGAAGAAGTATTACCACTTTTCCTGCTTAGGTGACAACTTCGGCTGCATTGCAAAGTAACTCGTCGCAATGTTGTTTGTCTTTACTGTTGGGTATGTGTTAAATTCTTTGCAAAATTGATCCCATGTACTATACACTGATATGGGAGAAAAGGGGATATGGGGGGTTCTTAGCATCCATTAGTCGGGAGGTTTGTGGGGGTTCAGAAGCAGGAGTCCCCCAAGAAAAAAAATTCGTTTGTTTTTGGTGATTTTTTGCATCAATTTTTTGGCAGTTTTTCAGCATATGGTTTTTTTCGATGGTTTTTTAATTCCAGTTAAGGAATTAGGGTTGTTGACTAATCTGGATCAATGGATTAGGGGTTCGGATGCTACGGGATCCTATATGTATATTGTATTGTAAACAATGAAAAATTATGAATAGAAGATTAGAGGTGTGGCTCTAAACAGGTTGTTGGTTTTCCCAGTTTATCTGTGTAATTTGTGTGTGCCATTGTATCTTTTCTATTTTATTAAGAATCTATTTGCAGTATTTATTTGTACAAGGTTAAAATCTACATTTGGTATCAGAGCAATTATTGGCTTTAGGGTGAGGAAATTGTGGCTAAGGTTTTGGCTCAAGTATGTGATAATCCTTGTTATAGTGGGAGATCTGCGGTATTGATTCTTTAGGTGAAAAGAGATGGTGAGTAGTACGAAAATAGAAATTGAGAAATTTAATGGAAAACATTTTGAGCTATGGAAGCTCAAGATGGAATATTTTTTGGTAGAAAAATATATGTGGATCCAAGTACTTCACCTATAGGAACGTCAATAGAATACTAGAAAAAGATGGATCGGAAGGCGAAGAGAACAATATGATTATGTCTCTCAAATTCAGTATTCTTGAATGTGTCAGGGGAAGATCCAACAAAGGAATTATGGGATAAGTTGGGGACTTTGTATCAGTCTAAGTCTCTGGAAAATAAATTGTTCCTGTAGAAGAATTTGTATAACCTGAGGATGAAAAATGGAGACTCAGTGAAAGAGCATTTGAATGCCTTCAATATTGTGGTAAGTCAGTTATTATATATTGATATTAAAATTTCAAATGAAGATAAGTGTATTAGTTTATTTTTCTCTTTACCAGACTCGTGGGATAGTCTGGTTGTGGCCATAGGTAGTAATAAAACTACTTTAAGTTTCAATGATGTGGTGTTATCCTTGTTGTTAGAGGATATGAGACAGAAGAACATGGAAGGACATAACACAGATGCATTATTTGTAAGAGGACACACCCAAGAAATAAATAGATCTAAGTCCTCAAGTGGGAGATATAAATCTAAGGGTAGATATAAATGTCCCAGAAATTTTGTAAAAGTATGCTAGAGATGTGGAAAAGAAGGGCACTACAAGAAGAAATGTAGATCAAAAAACGTTGAGAGAGGGAAGGGATCTAAAGATGCTCCTTCTATAGAAGAAAAAAACTCCTCGAAAGAAGGAGGGGATGTGTACTTGGCTACATCAAGAACACATGTAGATCATGAGGCATGGTTTCTTGACTCATGTGCATCCTTTCATATATCTCCCCACAGGGATTGGTTCTATGAATATGAAAGGTATGATGGAGGTGATGTTTTCCTAGGTGATGAATCGATAGCCAAAATCATATGATGAGGAAAATTAAAGTTGAATCTCATGAATGAAAGTATTAGAACACTCCCTAGTGTTCTACACATCCTAGGTTTGTCCAAAAAATTGATTTATGTAAGAAAAATGGTCGATGTAGGGGTAAAACCAATGTTTGAGAAAGAAACATGTAGGATGGTTCGAGGAGCAATGGTGTTTTTGAAGGGATTTTTTAATGGAACTTTTTACAATCTGTAGGGAAGAACTATTAGTGATGGGTGTAATAGTTCCATTGTTCCTAAGATTGGAGTTGAAGAATAAGAATCTCCTACAATCTCTAGAAAAAAGGCTATGTTGTGGCATCAAATACTGGGGCATATCAGAGAGAAGGGATTTTCACTACTACATAGTAAAGGTATGGTTGAAGGTATGTCTAAATTCTCTTTGGATTTTGATTTATGTGAACATTGTGTATATGGGAAGCGGAATCGGGAAACATTCCCTTCTGGTGCAATCATTCAGAGGGAATTACAGTTGGTGCACAGTGATGTGTTTGGACCAGTGTCGGTTCCATCACTAGGAAAATCTATGTACTATGTCTCATTTATAGATGACTTCTCTAGGAATACATGGAAATATTATCTTACGAAGAAATCTTAAGTCTTTGACAGGCTTAAAGAGTTTAAGGCTCCTGTGGAAAATCAAACAGAGAAAAAAATTAAGGCGTTGAGGATGGATAATGGTGGAGAGTTCTGCAGAAATGAATTCAAATATTTATGTAAGAATTCCAATATAGAAATGTAGAATACTACTTCATATACACCTCTGAAGAATGGAGTTGCAGAAAGGATGAACAGGACATTGATGGAAAAATAAAGGTCCATGCTCTGTGGTGTCGGGTTAGGACAAGAATTCTGGGCAGAGGCAATGGCTATTGCATGTTACCTAGGCAATCGATCACCCTCATCAACACGATATGAAAAGACTTGACATGAGGTGTGGATTGGTAAGAAACCCTCTCTCACACATCTCAAGGTATTTGGTTGTAAGGCCTATGTTCACGTTCCAAAGGAAAACATGAGTAAGCTAGATAAAAAGAATGAAAAGTGTATCTTTATTGGGTATAAACATGGTATGAAAGGGTATAATATTTGGAACCCATAAACTAAGAATGTAGTGTATAGTCAACATGTGGTATTGATGGGTGTTATATATGCACTAAAAACACACTAAAAACCCTCAATTAAATTGTCAACCCAGGGTAAGTAAACTTAGAGTTGTAGCAAAATATATGCCAAAGGTAGAAGAGCTGGTAGTAGTATAGTCTAACTAAGGAAGTGGTTATCTAAATTCTAATCTATTCAAGCAAAGCTATCTAATGAGAAAACCCTACTAACAAAATTGAAAATATGTAACCTAAGTACTTTTGGGCCAAGGATCGATGGATAGTCCTAAGAAAAGAAAGTCAAAAACCCTATTCAAAGCAAACTAGTTCAATAATAAGCAAAGGAAAACTACTAAGCATAATAATGAGCAACTAACAAAAACAAACTATTTTAACTTGCAAACCTACATTCAATGAGCAACTACCCTATGAAAGCAAATAAATAAACAAGCAAGCAAAAACACCTATCTAACCTATTAAAGAAAATAGACAAGCAAGCAAAGACACCTAACTAACCTACTAGAGCAATAGACAAGTAAGTAAAGACACCTAACTAACCTACTAAAGCAAAAGACGACTATCTAACCTACTAAAGCAAATATACAAGTAAGCAAAGGAAACTAACTACTACAAGTAATCAAAGTAAAACTTCTCATTGAACAACTATCTAGCCTAAGAGGCAAGTGGACTAAATGCTCAATGCAAAACTATTTCTAATGCATGAAAGGAAATCTATTTTATTGAAAGCAAGAAAACTATATTTTAAATCTATGAAAATAGGAAAACTATCTTTTAACCTATGACAATTCAAATATAACGTTGGTGGTTGTGTGAATGTCTTCGGTGTCGGATGATATCTCGATGGAATTTGACAACAAAGGACAATTCAAGTGGTATAAGCTCAACACTAATCTCAATGGCAAAGTGAAAGGTATGGATTAAACAATCCAATGAGAGTTTAGCCATGACAAAACAATGTTAAATACCCTGCATATTCATATGTAAACCATCAACAACATAATGAAATCATCATTATACTTCTATACTACATAAGAAAAAATAGATTCAACCATTAACTAAGAAATATAATTGCAATTTAATTCTAGGAAAGGAAATTACATAAAATGAAAATTATACTATATCTATTCTAGCAATTCAAACTGCAAGAAATGATTAAAAACAGAAATTAAGACATGACATTAAAAAGTAAACTAACAAATACATTAACCAAAAACTAAGTAAGAAAGATCTATATAAAAATGAGATAAGCAAGCTATAATGAAAAACTAGAATTAACTCTATCCATCCATCAAATCCTTGTCGAAGAGAACCCAAATAAAAACTATGTTCTAGTCTAATTAAAACTTTGTTTTAAACTATACTATAAAATCATAAAAGAAAGCATAATCTAATATCTAGTTACACATGGGGTTAGTCTAGGGATTTGCAAATCCATTCCTAATCTACAAGATCAATACATGTTAACACATCTCATCATTCTAACCTGCAAAAGAGAATCAAAACAATTAAACTACAACAAACTAATTAACACAATGAAAAATATGCATGTACAGAAAATAAAGAGAACAAATAAACTATGAAATGAATAAACAGCACAAAGACAGTTACCAGACTGTTGGTGGCCCCCCCAGCAAGTCATGGTCACTCCCTAAAAGCACACCATGAGCTTAGCAAAAGGAATTCACCATTAAAACGCAGAAACACAGTTTTATACAATTTTGGCAATTGAAAAATGCAAAAACATAGCCAAAATCGTTTTTGGCTCTAACACACAACTTTTTCTACTACTTAACAATTCTTTGACCACCATGGTGGTATTTATAATGTTTACAGACCAAGTGGTCGATCACAGGAGGTTTGAACCACTTCTAAAATTGGAAAATTTCATTAATGGTGCCCTAACTGCCGAAACAGAGTGAGCCAATAATCACCCACTATAACAACCCAAAATTGAGTTGTCAAGAGTTCAGTAATTGGAGGGGATAAGGATGAACAAAACCCACGTTCTTGATTCGCCCATCACTGGTTGCCAATACCATAACCACCAAGTCGCCCTCCGTTTTTGTGCAATATGCAGTGTTGGAAGGAGTGTCAGATTGGGTACCAGAACGAGTGTTGAATGAGTGTCGGACTGAGTGCCAGAAGCATAAACGTAGTGCATTTTCACCCTATAACATCAAAAAACGTGAATCAGATCCTTGGAAGCGTGAAAACATGATAAATTATGCTCGATACAATCATTAAACATGAATCATATGTACCTTATGTCGATCATACCGTTCTATCATAAAATTCTTCAAAAAGCTCCTTCAAAAGATGAAAAACACATATGTACATGTGGAAAAAGTGCATAATAACCGCCATAAAAGTGATCATATCTCGGGCTCAACATTAACCCCACATCTAAGATTTTGCAGGTCCCACTGCAAATAAAACGAGATTGCCCTTTATGACTAAACTTGCAAAGGAGGGGGTGGATTAGCTTTAGAAGCTTCTCCCTCTTTCCCGGGGGATTTTGACTTAGGATGTTTGTGGTGTTTCAATTGCATCCAAAGACTATTATTGGTGGTAGTTAATATCATCAACCTAACGCTGTAGAGAATTCATCTTGGCTTGTAGGACAACGTTATCATGGCGTAAATGACAACTCAATGTTTCATGCTCTCTAAGTTTAAACTAGAGGGTTTGGAGTTTTTGGAGGCTTATGATGACATGTGAGGAAGCCTTGAGATGTATTTTATACCCTTGATCCTTTAAACCATGCAAAACAACAATTTTATCTCTACAAAATTAGTTCCAAAAGTGACTTCCCATAAGCGCAACAATTTTGGCCTGGCGAACTTGTGAAAAATAGGTATCAACATGACACCTGTAACTACAAGACATTAAAAGATATGTAAAAAATAAGAGAGGTTTTTTTTTTCAATATTTCCTTGACAAAAACCTTTCTTGGTTTTCAAAAATTCACTTTCAGTTATTAGGAAAACACGCCAAGAAAACATGACTAAAACAGGAAAAACAGAGTGTTTTATTTCCTGAAAAACTAGGCCTCTAAGAGAATTGAGTATATCCAAAAAAATAACGTATATTTATAAAATGAGAGAGGTTATTGTTTTTTAATATGTACTTGATAAAAACCTCTCTTGGTTTTCAAAAAGTCACTTCCAATTGTTAGGAAAACACGAAAAGAAAATATGACTAAAACAGGAAAAACAGAGTGTTTTATTTTCTGAAAGCATAGGCCTATAAGATGATAGAATATATCCCAAACCATAAAGTATATTCAAAACTTGAGAGAGGTTATTGTATTAGGATATGTTATGAACAAAAAAGTACTCCAGGTTTCAAAATTACTTTCCCATTTGTTCAAAATCCCATCTTGAAGTTGGTTACTCAAAACTTGCAAAAGCGCAACGTGGTCTTTGATAGGGATTTTGGAGGCCTTCCCAGAGGATTTTTGGGATTAAATTTGTGTGGGTGTAAATTGTATGATGTATTATACACAATGGAACCATCAAGCACTAAAAATGCCTTCTCCAAACCTCTGAAAAACTGACTTGAAATCAAACTGTCCAAATGTGCGGAAACCCTCCTATAGCGACTGTATTTGGGGAATTTATCTCAAATGATAACACCTGTGCATAAAATGAAGGAGGTTTTTGTTTCTTTTTCTATGATTGAAAAAAACCTCTTTCACTTTTTTCAAATTAATCTTCCTTAATTCAGAAACCAATTTTGAAGTAGAAGTTCAACCAAGACAATCATTTGAAAATTGATGACAAGGAATGATGACATGGCCATGATGAAAATTTATGACCTTGGATGAGTGGAGGGAGTAGTATTGACACCTAGACACACCAATGACCATTTTACAACCAAGAAATGTCAAATTTTATTTGATAATTGTATTTTGAAAATATAACAATTTGACCTAATAACCCTACATGAAAGAGTAAATTTGATCACTGGTGACTGAAAAAAATGATAGATACTAACAAAAGGCTTGGTTTGTACTGGTAGGTCGGAGAATTTTTATTGCATGTCATCAATATGTAACAATTCAAACAACTGATCCTCTTTTAATAAGCTTGAAATACAGATGACAGTAAGTATTTAGCAGTTGTAATCGCTCTGTATTTGTCACAAAGAGTAGTTAAGTATAAGCAGTCTTCTATAGCATAAACAAAAAATGCACAGTAGCTTATAACACACACAATGATGTCAGCAGTATATAATTTAGCATACCAATACAAAGAACTGCTGATATAATATCCCAAGACATTGTAAAAAGACAGTATGACATAATTTTTACAGAAATCCTACTTCCTCTTCTCATGGGTTTGCTATACAAATGGGAAATGCTTAGCATTTTTAGCTCAAGAAAACTCCCCCCAGACTGAAGATATGGCACGTCCTCGTGCCATGAATTATCAATAGGTTTCTTGGTCTTCTTGCCTGATGAGGCTGAAGGGGTATCAACAAGTTTCTTGGACTTTTGGTCCGGTAAAGGAATAGCTTGAGCATGAGGGTTTGGGTGGAGTAACAGTCCCTAGATCAAGTGTCTTCTTGCTAGTCTTGATTGTGAGATGAGGGTTTGCAAATTGGTAAATGAACTCATCCCACGTTTTCTCCTATTTTTCCAACTTGGCTAAGACAACTAGTTTGATAAGGTCATGGTGAAATAGGTTGTTATGGGGATTGGTTACATCCTTCCTCACTTGGGAAGACATATTCTCAAGGCTCTTTAAGAAGTAAAAGGGAAAGTTGAAATGGCTTATGGAACTGAAAGTGAGCTAAAAATCGAAATTGAAAGGCTTTAAAGACAGAATATCTACCTTCACATGTAATCAATCTGGTGATGACTATGAGAGGGTTGATTAACGCCTCTTTTATCCACTCCTTGGAGTATCCCTTAGCTCCAGAGATGTTCTGAAATTCGATTTTGAAAACCCTATTATAGCTTGCTCTTGGCAACTGGTGGTGTTTAAATCAGCACTCTCCAACTCTTGGGATCTTTGTGGCTGAGGCAATTGATTCCTCAGAGGCCACGAACATAGTGAATAGGAGTTTAGGCAGGCTAAGAGTGTTTCATTGTTGTTGATTTTTCCACCATGCTCACTCAATCCACTTGCATAGAACATGTAAAGTCAAACCTACAATGAACAACCTGTAACAAAAATGTAATGTCAAACCTACAATGAGCAGCCTGTAACAAAAAATAAACCAACTGAGTGGTCTGTTAAGGACATATACAAAAATTTATAGTACACAGGAGTTTAGCACTTCAAGATAAAATGATTGTTGATGTAACAACTTGTATCATGAAAATAATACAAAATTTTTACAAAGATTTACTTCTTCTAGGAAATGTTATCATTTGTCAACTCATGAACCCCTCCCCCACACCTAAGTATTATGACACCTCACAATCAAAAATATAGGAAACCAATTAGTTCTCCCAATAGT